>CAEGAF010128905.1:0-28823 GCA_903067075.1 Micropoecilia bifurca
AACTGAAGTATATCGTTCTAATGTGACAAAATGTGAAAAAAATTCAAGTGCTAAAAAAACTTTAACAACATACGAATCTATGTTGGTTCAAAGTGGAAGTTGTTGTTAACTCAGTTCTGTAATTTCCTCTTGTCTGATGAAATAGTTGAACTGTTTATGACCGAACAGAGCTGTGTTGCAATCTATCACCCTGCCAAACCCCAGCCAAGCAAAGAAGCCAGGTTAGACTGATCCACCATCCACTGGCTGATTGCTTTGGGAGTCATACCTGATGGGAGGAAAGCAGCTTGCTGCTGAAACTGCATGCTGGCCAGGGCTTGTTGGTACTGAAGCATGCCAGTGTTAAACATGGCTGTGGCCCCGTTGGCCTTCTCCAGAGCCGCCCGCTTTGGGAGGGGAGCCATGACACTAGGGGTGATGCCCTGCCCGTCCACATGGAGGGAGGACAGTGAAAAGGAAAAAAAAAAAGAAAAGAAAAAGGAGAGATAGACAGAAAGAGAGGTGTGTGGAATTTAGAGAAGGTGTGTTAGAAAGAGGCAAAGACAGGGAAGAAAACAAGAAAAAAACGTTAGAGAACATCAGAGAAACAGAGCCACAACATCTTTGTGTGTACAACAATTACAATATCATATCATCAGTAGCAAGCAAGCAGCAGTCTGACACAAATACTACACAAGCAGGAGCATGATGCCTACTGGAGCTATGAGCTGACAGGCATTTACATATTAATAAAACAAGGCTTTATTATTAACTTTACACACATAAGGCTGACTAATAAAGCAAGCATTAACCATTAAAACAATGAGGCTGCTAACGAGGTGGAACAGGTAGTAAGCACAGAAAAAGGGAGGCTGCACTGCTAGCTCCATGATAAACTGTGTAAACCATGTTTAAGTGATGGTTCACTCTCAGAAAAAAAAATCTATCAAAAATGGTTTAAAGCCAAGAAAAAACAAAAAAATAACTGCAAGGCGTAACACTCTACACGTCTTGGCATTAGGCCATTCTTGACTTCTGGTGATTAGTGTCAAGATCCAGATATGAGTGAACTATCATTTGTTACAACTAACCTGTTAATGTGGAATCACTCCTGTTTAGTTAGCCTAGCCCCCACCCAGATCCATCAAACACTACCCATGCACTAGCAACACAGACATGCACACATTTGATCGACACTGACATTTAGACACACAAGACTGAAGCCATGCCACTTTAATAGAAGCTCTACTTCCCTCGCTCTCGCTAACTTTTGTTAGACAGGCTGCAGGCGATGAAATGACTGTGGCTCTTTACCACAATCTGCAACAGTGAATTTGTGTTTTTTGCAAGTTTGACACAAACTGTTTGAACTCTTAACGGGCCACAGTCATTGTATCACAAGCAGCAGTTATAAAGTAACAAGAAGAAGAAGAAGAAGAACACACATTGCACTGAGACGAACATTGTAAAACGAAACAAAAAAACAACAAAAAGCTAAGTATCTTTGGTTAAAACACTGCTGCACAACAAAGCAACATGCGTGCCAAGCTAAAAGGTGAAAGGTCATAGTACCAGGTCAAAGGTTGCGTCGAGGGGTCGCTTCAGTGATTTGACAGCCGACTGAGTCTTAATTAGCAGGCAGCGAGCACATGATGGCAATGGGCCAATGGGGTTCAAGCGCATTAACATAAACCAGCAAGCAGAGGTGCATCATGGGGGCAGCAGTGCAGTTTGGGTATAGGTGAGAAAAAACAAAAATAAAAAAACAAATCATTGGAATGCAATATACAAAGGGGATAACAGGGCTAAGGCATGCACAGTGTGGACATTAGCTCTACTACTCAACAGTTAAATCATCATCAGAGAGATGATAACTACCGGACTACAGTGGTTATTTTCACACAGGAATAAACGAAAACAGAAAATTATTCAACCATCATTTGAAAAGAGCCTCAGCAAATAAACAGCAAAAAAAAATGTACAGAGGTGTAAATTCACAATTCTCCATTTCACTGTGCACGTCACGATCAAGTCGACATTACACTGGTTCACCCCCATGTTCTCTGTATTGCTGTACCACTAAAAAGCACGTGGAGATAAAACGGGATGTGTGGCTGCGCTACTATTCACCGGCACCGTCACAGCAGGAAAAGACAGAAGGCACAATGAAATCGTTTCAAACAATATCAAGAGGAAGAGAAGTTGTAGGTAGGAACAACAGAAACAATGGAGTCATAAAGAGGCCAGGCAGAGAGAGACGGACAGAAAAGGAACTGGACTCTCTGCTCGTGGTCTGAGATGAGATGAACAAGGAACGAAACAAACGGTTTGACAAATGAAGAAGAAAAAAAAACAAAAAAACGTTTGACATGACAGTAGTCCTGGATACAGTACACTGTTGTCTCATCCTTCTTCATGTCATCCAGCACAGAGCAGATTTTACCCACACCAACATGCAGACCTTTTAATATTTGACCTGGCAAAAGCAGAACTGAAAATGTTACACAACAACCAATTAGGAAGGCGAGACACGTTCAAACATGAAGGTGATTAACTTTGGCTCAACACGGCTAGACTTGCTAGCAAATACAAAACTTCTTTCTCTCTCTCTCTCTCTTTTCTGGATTTGAATGAGTGCGACCGTACTGAAAGAGAACGCTCACCATGGCCGCGGCAGCCGTGGCCTGGTTCACCTGATGCTGGGTGGCCTTAATTTTGGCCTGCAGGTGGGCCGGGGGGTGAAAGTACTTGCACTTTTCCCTGGTGCACCGGCCCTTGATGTAGTCCATGCACACAGTGACGGTGTTGTCATTGGTGTCGATCATGGTGCTGTCTGCAGGGTGAGCGAAGCGGCACTCGCCCTCCCCCCGAGCGCAGTTTCCCCTCTGGTACTCCCGGCACACCTAAATGAGTCAGAGGGAGAATAGTTAAATAGCATCCATGTCAAAATCAAAACACTGCAAAGTGGTTAATAAAAGTTAAAAAAACAAACACGTACAACACGATCAAAATGCTTCTCTTTGAATCAACAACACCTACTTCTACTAAAAGTATCTAACAAATTGATTATTAAGGTTATAATGACGTTAATTGTTACATTTATTTACTGTTGCTTTGATACTGATTTGTAGCTATAAAAAATCTGTAATAAATTGTTTATTGCGCAAGACAAGACACCTTTTTCTCCTTAAAACAGATTCTAATAAACAGAGAATTATACAGTTCAGGGTACAAAATCATTATTTAAACAATTTCTATTTGGTTAAATGTGTAAAGATAAAAATTGTAAATATTATAGTGAACCCATTTAGTAGTTGGAACACTTCAGTGGTATGTGCTAGTTTAACTGTTGTGTTATATTTTTAAAGAGTTTTGGTCTCAAAACTGTATTTTTGGGCAAGTTTATTACATTTAAAATCTTCCAATTTCTTAATGTTATTTTCCTTTGTTACATTACTGTTGGTTACACTTGCTTAAAGCAGAGGTTAAGTAGGATTTAAGACATACAAAAGAAATTTTCAGTAAATGTTGTCTTTAAAAAAGTTAAAACATGTGGAGGGGGGAGACTTTGTGTAAGCAGCATGATTTATGGTTTAATGCCGTTTGTTATTAAAAGGTAAACATTTTTCCAGTATGAACAAATACGATATTCACAGTTTAATCTTTAGAAGCTTCTCAAGTTTACATTTGAGGCAGTAGAGGGCAGCACTTTCTTTAAAATAAGAGCTAAAACCTTCTTTTAGCACCTAACCTGAATTGAATAGAAATGTTGCTGTGCATGCTGCTTCTTCTAACTAATAGATGAGCAAGATTGAGAGGTATACATTTATTAAATCTACAACTCCAATACTGAAGATTTTTCAACATAGGAGATTATAGATTATTTTCTGTGTTTTCTAAGAGTCAGATCTTTGCTGATGTTTTGCAGTTACTGGTAGCCTGGAAACTGTTGGTGCTTTCTGCTCAACCAAAAGCAATTTCCACACAAATCAGAATTTCTTCTGGTGATTTCAGTCATGAAAAACCTGAAGACGGCAGCAGCAGCAGGAACATGTAGGACAACGTCTCCTGTGACTTGGGGTTTCGCGTAGAAAGAGTCCCATTTTTTGTGTTTTTTATCTTCTATTAAACCTGTGATGTTCACATTTACCCATCGCATAAAGTACATTTGATTAAAGTGAACGTCCTACTGGGATACAAAAGGCTGCCTTCTAACAGAAGCATTTCCCCTTGAAAACAAAGATGCTGAGAAATAAATAGGTTGCACCTATTGTTTTGTCTGTTACCTCAAGCCGGTCTGTTCTCAGCAGTTTCTGGGCTGCGGCAGCAGCAGCATTGGGAACTTGGCTGATGGTGGGGCTGGAGGCCATAAGCACGGGGGTGCTGGGCAGGATCTCCGGAGGCATCAGGCTCGGAGACACAGGGCTCAGGTAGGGATTAAAGGCTGCAGCGGCAGCAGCTGCTGCTGCGCTGGCGTTGGTCGCCAGGCCTGGTGTCACTGAAAACATGGGCTGGAGCAGGAACAAAACAAAAGGTAAAAAAAAAGAAAAAAAAAAAAACTCCTATTGTGAGACCGTCTGCATTCTGTTTGAGAAAATATATAAACTAATGACGAAAACAGCTGAAGAGAGATGAAGTTACGTGGAAGGCTTCATGAAAGAAGTTTGTATTTGAACCTTTTCACAATTTGTCACCTTAAAAACACAAACTTCAGCTTCCCATGTCATTGTTTAACTGACAATATTTGATTTAGACTTGATGCGAAAGACCAACACAGGGTAGCCAACAACTAAGGGAAGTAAATGATCCATGGTTTTAGAATTTTATAAAAAAAGAAAAATAAAAGAAAAAAGAAAAAAATTAAATATGAAAAGTTCAACATTCATTTGTTGTGTTTAGCATCCTTAAAACTGATGCCCCTAATAAAATTCCGTGTCATCTTCTTTGGTTCTGTCGTCGGCTTCAGAAGCCAACAAAATTGTGTCGCAGTGTTGCTGAATACAAGTGAATGCCATCATTTTGGATTTTCATTCGTAAAAATAAATAATGACAATTGTATTTTCTTTTTCTTCCACGTCACTACAGCGACACTGTGCAGTCGCTTTGGTATATTTCATACTCGTGTTGTCCTCTTACCATAGGGGGTAGCTGTGTGCCGGGCATCATAGCATTGGCAAGCTGCATCTGCTGGGCCAGCATGGCCATATTCTTCTGCTGAATCAGATTGTTCCTGCCATTGATCTCCAGTTGGGTCTTTAGATGGGGAGGAGGGTGCAAGTACTTGCAGTTCTCCCTGGAACAACGGCCCTGAGACGAAAAAACACAAAACAGAAGTGTCAACATTCGGTATTACTCATGAGTGATGCAGGTACGGTCGGAACTGCATGAACTGCATGAACTGCATGAACTGCATTGACAACAAGTGCAAAGTTCCTAAGGAAGTGACAAAGATATGAAATAAAAAATACGGGGAAAAAAAATAAAAAAAATTGCTAATGAATTGCTAATGAGTATTTCAGCTGTATTCAAACACAGCAGATGTTTTCTTAAAATGATAATAATAAATATGACATTTACCTACTGTAACTATCAGCAGATCTTTCAGAACCCACAACAACCCATATTTTATGCAAACATGACGAAAACCAACATATTTCAAGTTCTGCTGCATTTATCATTAGTAAAAAAAAACAAACAAAACAAAAGACATTGCACAGTTTCAAACAAATTACATCTGGTCAATGACAGACTGTTACATTCAAGTTGGGCTCAGTCTGTCACTAATTGTTAACAGCTTGCTATTTCTGTCGGTCTCAGCTGGGACATGTGTGCATGTGTGCAACAGCCTCAAGGGGTCCTGACTGACATACAGTGCTGTTTTTCTCCAGACATCTAGTTTAAGGCCCACAACATGTCTAAGTGACACCAAAAATACTCATGTGCTCATATGACCCGTCTACATTATCCCAGGAGTCACGCAGAGGTCGACCCATCAAAGCTTCTGGCTAATTATTTAGGACAGAGATCACATTCTGCTTTCTGTAGCAAATATCATTCTATACTTTCAGTTTCTCGAATCGCCCAGCCAGAAGGCCCAAGGATGCCTACACATTTATGTTTTTTGTGCACTCGAGAGCTCATTCTTTTGGAAGTAACGCTCGTACGACCAGCGTCCCATATGCACAAAAACACACTCACGACCAGGTCCACAATGTATTGAAGACGTGTGTTTACTCTCAAGCCAGCAGCAGGGCTTATCTAACTGTGGCACCTATCTCTTGCTGACAGAGCCAGGATTTATCTCTACACGTTGACGTGACTATATCCCACTCTTCAGTCTTCTGACTTTCACTGACACTGGAGAACCAGACAGGTGCGGAGGCGGGAGGATAAACAAGAACCACTATTGAGGCAAAACAGGGTGACCGTAAAACGGTTAAGGTGTTTTTAAGGTGTTATATTTTTCTTTCTGTTTGCTCAAAGCTGCCGTCTCTGGCTCTTCCTGGATTTCCTTTTAAGGATATTGCGGCATGTGCGGCTAATGGCAGGCTGACACCAATTAAGAATTCATGGACTTGGATTTATGGACCTCTATATATACAGGCCCTGTGATCTTCTGCACTGCTTGGATTATAAATTACAGATTGATGTGGGTTGTTTCCTGATAAAATCTTCGAGGAAGTGGAAAATGATGGCACCTGTCACGTACCGAAATCTGGTTCAAAAACTGTTTACATTCCCCGGCTCTAAATAAGTGCCAAAATGTCGACTAATGTAGAAAGCAGACCACATAAAGAGAAAAAAAAGTGCTTGATGCTTTAATATTTAGACAACCTGCCCTCCTACTGCACTAAATAAAAAATGTGCCTGTGGAACTAAGACTGGCTGAAGGGAAATGTACAGCCAACAATTTAACTCATAGGTAACTTCCCGTGTTGCAAGAACGAAAGGAAATGAAAGAAATGTAAGAAAATTAACAAAAAAATGTACTGACAAATACGGTCATAAAATTTTTATGCAAAAGTATCCATACTGTTCAAACCATTGAAAATGTTGTCATGTCACAGTCACATCTTTGATGTACTACAAATAAATGTTCTGTGCGTGCTAGAAAAACACAGAGTAATGCACAAATGTGAAAAGGAAGGAAATACTCTAAAATATTCACAAGTAAAAATACTGTAGCATGGTTTGTTTACCCTCCTGTGTCAGTACTTTGAAAAACCAGCTTTTTGTACATTTATAGCTGCGAGTCTTTTTGTGTTTCCCTCCGCGCCTACAGAGTGAAATTTATTCACATTTTTTTGTGCAAAATAGTTTCAGTTTTGTCGGATTGGACGGGGGACACTTGTGAACACCAGTTTGGAAATCTTTTTCACAGTTGCAATTAAGCCTGGAATTGTTAACACATGAATATCTACTGTAGCGCTGGTTGTACCCTGAGGGCTGGTATTCTGTTGGAAGGTCCAGGTCTCAAGTATTTTTCAGTCTTCAACAGGTTTTCTTACAGGGCTGCCCTGAGTTTACCTTATTTCATCTTCAGTATAAAATCTGCCCAACTGTGCTGCCTCTGTGCAGAACACCGCAATGCTTTGCCCTCGTGTGGTGTTTACCATTGTTTTACATGCTTGTGGTGTCTTTACATGGATGAACAGAAGACCTTATAGCTTTCTTTCAACAGTGGTTCTCATCGTGCCACTCTTCCACAAAGGGCTGATTTGTAGAGTGCATGACCAACTCTTGTCCTGTCAACAGACTCTGAGAGGTGGATCTCTGGAGCTTCTCTTGATCTAACATGGGCTGCTTCACTGCTTCTCTGAAGAACGCCCACCTGCTCAGACAGTTTACTTAAGCAACCTTATCTTGGTAGTTTTGCAGCTGTGGCATACTTTTCTAATTTCCTGATCCTGGAATGAACATTTTTTATGCAATACATCTGAATCTTAGGATATTGTTTTGTAACCTAACTTTGCTTTAAACCCCTTAAGTACAACTATATATCTGCCTGCTGTGTTCTTCAATCTTCATTATGCAATTTGAATTTCACTAATTTTCATTGATAAAACTTCAGGACAACTGTATTTACACTGAGGCATTATAATTACATAGCTTCAGAAGTCAGTTAGCTGCACTGGATACACATGAAATACACATATATGTACAGACATATGTATCCATAGATACATATATATGAAGTTATGCATTGCATAAGAAGAAATGCATAATTTTTGAAAATCATGTATCATTTTCTTGCCACATTGCAATATCCATCACTTTCAGTGGGTCTATCGTACCAATAAAAATATTGAAGTTTGTGGTTTTAACATGACAAAATATTATGTAAATCTACAGTACATAACGGCATGTATTTATTTGTATTTATATATTGAACAAAGACCAGTGATATTCTCCTGTAATTTCAGGAAACAGAAAAACATCTAATTTAATTTGAAATATCCAGCTTTATTATATATGAAATGTTTTTATTATTCCATAACAGTCCTTTCGGTGCTCTAGTAAATATAATTTTATGACAAGCCACATGCTGAGATGTGCAGGTCTGTGGCAGAAGATCTGTGCATGAGCATGAAAAAGGAGAAAAAAAAAGAGTTGAAAGCAGGTAGTCCAAAGCATAAAAATGATAGGCGGTGAGGGGTGGAAAGTGTGGGTGTGATTTTGATGTGGTGTGTGTGGAGGGTGGGGGAGCGGTGGGGTCTGAAAAGACATAAAAGATCATGTAGCGCTCACCCCACATGACCTCGACCGCTGACTGCCAGGGTTGGCAACTGGAGCAGCGTATGTGAATGAGTAAAACAACAACAACAAAAAAAAAAGATTCTAAGTAACCAGACCTGATCTAGTCGAGATGTTCATAGAAAATGCCTGCTGCCAGAACGGGTAGCCATTTTGAATAAGTAAGTCTGGGCCCAGAATAGGAAACGCCAGTCTGGCTGTGACGAGAATGAGAGAAAGCGGGAGTCACAGCAACCCCGTGAGCCGGCGCGAGGCTGCGTCAGGGAAATCTTAGAAGTTGCAGAAGAAGAAGAAGAAGAAGGAGTGATTAAAAAAAGGGGGAGACTGTCAGGCGCAGGAAAGTGATGCGGACTGAGACGAAAGGAAGACGCTGCCGTGTTTGTGTCTGTTATGGTGACATCAGCGGCCTTGAGGAGTAGCTACAGATGGTGTCCACAGCAACGGAGCAGCCTGCCTGCTCACTGGCAGACAGAGACAGTCAGAGAAGAAATCACTACTCGCCTTGCAGCCATAATTAGTTTAAATGCATCTGTGTGTCTGTACACCAGCCCAATTTGTTCCATGTCCACGCCAGTAATTAAAAAGGTCAATCTCAATGAAAACAAATGATGGAGGTGTCGTCTTCAATATTTCCATGCGCCGACTGAATCCACTATGAGATGCAAAAACCGAAAAGAGAATATTATCTTGTGAAGCCGATGCAATTTAAATGTAATCATGCAAATGAAATGTTTGAAATGTGTAGCACAGCCACACTTAAAGCCTGCCTGGGGTTGCTTTGAGGAAATCGGTGGCAATAATGGGGATGTAAAGAGTGAATAACACGATCCATACTTAATGTTTATGCTTACAACGACGTGCTTTCCAAATGATTCACCAGCGTCGTGAGCCGATACCCAGGAGTGAATTCAGGTTGTGAGCAGAGAAAATATAAATATTAATCTGTTAGTCAAAAAAAAAATAAATAAATAAAGCAAAGATGTACCGGTAGCTAACATTTTCCTAAGAACACTGACGACCTCTTTCTTCTTCGGGGTTCACTCCAGGTCATGTTTTTGTGTTATCTGTGGAAGCCTGTGCTTCTCCTGTTGAGATCAGACCAGGCGATATCCACGCAGGCCAAACTGGGAACAATAATAATCCCACCGGCTACTGGGCTGACTGTTTGATGATAAGTTGTAAAAACACGTCCCGCCTTGATCGCGCTCCCCTCTAACTCGCTGTCTCTCACCCACAGACACACACCCTGGTTTTGTAAGTATGTGGGAATTAAACAAACAGTGAAGCAATGTGTAAAAAATGCAGGGTGTGGCCAAATCCCATTCGTTTTGGGAGGAGATGAAGCATGCAAAGAAATTTCATAAAATACACACACTCTAGTAAAATGCCATATAAGACAAATGCAATAAACCTTAAGTGTTGACTTGAAGTCTATAATTAGTGTTTAAATGATAATCTGAATGGAGCTCCTATGTGTGGAAGACATTTTTCAGATTTTTATTTCCACGGTATCGACCTGCGAGTGTCTGGACTATCAACAGGTTACGGTCATTGTTGTGAAATCCCTATTTTCAGTCTTGCATTGTTGAAATCCATGTTCTTCTCCCACATTGTATACAGAAAATTAATCCAGCAAAATGTCTAATGTCAAGAATTACTGGTTAGTTTTGTGGTAAATCTAAACTCGTTGTGGGTTGCAGTATATTATCCCTTTTTATTGTTTTTTTTAAGAGTATCACATATACAGAAGGTTCATGTTTCTTTTGCCTCTGCACCTACAGATTTTCTTTCAGCCAGTTGACTGGCAGTGTGCAGCAACAGATGGAGAGCGAGAAATATTTGGTCACTTTATTGCTTTCCCTATTGTTTTTCCTGCAGTTTAGAGGCTCTAAACTCTAAAGGATTTGGAGCCATTGAAAGGATTATAAACAGCATGAGAGGTCTAATGTAAAATTTATTGCAATTTTGAAAAAAAAAACAAACAAAAAAAACAAACAAAAAAACTCTTCAAACCTATGAAGAAAACAAATTAGACCCTGAATGATGGAAATATTATCTAATATTTCAGCTACCATTTTTTTCCTCTTAATTTCTTAATTCCATCTTTGTGTAATCATTCATATTTTATATTTGGCTTTATGCAGAAAATGAAATGGTTTTTGACTTACTTATGTAAAGCTTTTACATTTTCAAAACTGTCTACTTCAAAATAAATTGTTAAAAAAAAATTTCTACACAAACAGCTGCCAAGGCCATTATGTGAATCCACCTCAAGTATCTCATCTCGGCTGCGCCAGTGTTGTGGTATGATGGTATTCGGCTGCTGTTGGGATGTGAAGCTACACTGTTCTGCGGCCTGCGTTCCACCATCTTCTGTCCAAACATACACAGAGATGAAAGCCCCACTCTTCACACACACACACACACACACACACACACACACACACACACACACACACACACACACACACACACACACACACACGTTGAAAGGAGCTTTGTTCTGCCGGAGAGTGGCGGAGACTCAAAGGAACCAGCCCAGCGGTTGGTCTCTTTGTCTCCTGTGCACATATGAATATAAATAAATCAAATCAATCTGCATGCTATATATGTGCAGATCCCCATGTAACCTAGAGCTGGTTGAATGAGCGGAACATGTACAAAATTAATCTTTCTTATAAAATTAAATAAAGTTTAGAACATTTTAAATTTCTGCGCAAAACTCTGTAATTCTTTATTGGACGGCGAGAACACATCTATACCCTTGTGATTACTTCCCTGCCGGATTGCGACGCACGCACTGATCCATGTTGGCGTTCTGTGGTCACGTAGTTGACGTCGCCGAATGTGCTGGGGCTTGGTGCGCTACGCAGATGCGAGGGAGTGTTAATCTATGATAATAGTTCAAATATGTCCACGGTGGCGCATTATCGCCCTCACTTATACAACACCAGAGTTAAAAGGATGGTGTACTTTTCTGAAAAAGGACCACACATACTGCAGTAAGGTTAACCAAACACATTTGTAAGTGTTTAGTATACATAGTAAAAGAAAAAAAACAAACCTGGGTGAATTATTATGTGACGCAAACTGCAAATCGAGGACAAATGCAAATGTGTTACAGCAGCAACCACATAGACATGCAGAGCAATGAGCTATTCGCACTTGAAAGTGTGTTGGTTCTCAGAAATGCTCCAGGTCAGATGTCATGTACACTGGAGCCCTGTGTCCAAACTTAGACCTCTCTGTCTTTCTGCTGATATGCTTCCCCCCTTCTTCCTCCTCCACCCCATGCGTTACCTCTTTCTACACCAAAACACTTTCATGTGACTCCTTCTACATGTCCTCCTCACCACGCACTGTTGATTTCTGTACCACCTTTCCTCCTCTCACCTTTCCTCATACTTTTCATTATGTGCAAATCCAGTTCAATAACACAGGTATTGATCTGAGTGAGCAGCGTTTCATAAAAAAAACAAACAAAAAAAACCTCCCGATTCTTAATATGTAAGTATGAGAAGCGAGTCCCAGAATCATCTCTGAGCTTCGCTTCCCAGTGGGAGTTAAAAAGAAGAGTCACTGTACAGAAATCCTATAAGGTTCTGGCAGTGGCCAAAGAGTCAACGATGACTCTGTTGTCGCTGAAATGACAGAGTTGTATTCTTCTTCAGGACAGACTTGTGTCTGATTGGACAAAAGCGAAATGGGAGCAGCATATGACAGCATTCCAGCTTAAAACTCTTCCTCTTCTTGCTTCCAGGGTGGCCCCTCTCCCCCCACCTCTGCTGTCGTCAACAAAAGGCTCCTTTCTCCTCGTACCTCCGTGACACCAAGACTCATGACTAATTTAGTTTGCAGCAATAACAGATTTAATCTGGTATGCATTATGCTAATCTTATCTCACAGACTTTAATCCTATCCATAACTCTAATCCCACTGTCAACTGGTCTAATCCTGTTTCTGTGTGCGCTTATCTCCGTGGGGTTTGGCAGCGAAACAAGGAGGATGCCTCCAAATTCTTCCCTGTCCTTTGGTGTCATATTCCTTCGGAATAAAATTCCTTTGAAATGTATGATGAATTTTGCAACGATTCACTGTTTTTACACAGAAACTAAACTCTGTAGACCGGACTCTACGTTACGTAAATGGAAACAAAAGATGGCAAAACAAAAATAAACTGAATTCTACTAAAGATATATATAGTGGCTTTGCAATAAGTCATTTAAGTACATGTTCATGTCAATAACTATCACTGAGAAGTTCACTGATTTAGTAATGCAGTTCAAAATGTGAAGCTCGTGTATTGTAAAGGTTTTTCTATATTATGTTCTACACAATCGTAGGGAAAGTACTGACTTGACGGTTTTCCAGCAGACATTGAACCCATCATAAGAAGAGTAGGATACAGAAGGCAACCACTAAAGAAGTTGGCCATGTCCAGAGTGCTGCACCCAGACATTTTTTTTACTTGAAAGTTTAGTGGAAGAGAACAGTGTGGTATTAAAAGCTCTATTATCAACAGGGAAAATAATCACATTCACAGGATATGGGCTACAATTGTGGGATTAACGTTTTAATAACACCTGGAAGAGAAAGTCGGGAGCTTTTCAGATTGAAATAATTAAATAGTCAGAGTCTGGAGGAACGGTTAGGTAACATCAGCTGAATTACTAAAATGAATGAACCTTTAATATACATTCTGTTTTATAGAAGCTGACATCTTCAGTGAGAAATAAGCACAGCTGGGTTTAACAAGGGTCACACAAATCAAATCGGATTTAGCATTTAGACCTGTCCTGTTTCAACTCAAAGCGGATGTGTTGACTGACAACAATAAAAAGCCAGAGGATGTTGATTCAGTCATGTTTCACTTATCAAAGCTCAATTGCTCTACATCATAAATCAAAGATATTCATCATTTTATGAAGATTGCGCTCTGGCCAATAAATGGCAGAGTTAAATTTTTGCCGCTGTTGTTGGACAATAGACTTCTCAGACATTATCAGCTGAGCTATCATTACGTTGACGCTGGTGTATCTTTATTGTCTTTAATGTCTATGTTTCACAACAGAGAGGGGGTGGAGAAACTCGTGACTGATGGCCCTAACAGCTGGTAAGAGGGAGAAACTCGCCACAAAAGTGTTAAGAGAGTTGCGGCTAAAGCGAATAGCTGTGCCCTCGAGCTCATGTCTCGCTCGTCTAATGGGAAGAAAATAGCAGAGCTGACTAGTAGGATATCTGTTCACATGTTGGGTAAGATGTAATGAAAGAACTGCTAAGAAAGGAGGAGAAAGTTGTAGTCAGCTCTAAAAAAGGAGCACATGAAAAAAGACCCCACAAACTAACAGGTTAATAAATGCATGCTTAGTAATTTAGCAATTTTAGCTTTACCGACAAACTCTACGTATTTAGTTTATAGGTACATTTGAGCGTCTGACCTTCGTTTCCCTGCATCTGTGAAAACATTCCTGGTTAAAAGCAGAGGATGAACAGATTACCAATTAATGGATATAATTAAGTCTCTTTACAGTCAAGTAAGTGTTAATTAAATAGATATTGGCAAGTCATTTGCAGGGTCAGTTGAAGATGTGATGCTGTTAAAGTGCACGTTTAATCCACGCAGAGAAAAATAGTAAACCGTGGAATTTTCTTCATCCTGGCTTGGAGTTTTTTGTTGTTGTTTTTGTTGAAATATCATTTCATGTCATTTTCTTTTGGTTGGTGGGAAATTAGTGAAAATTTAGTGTTTTAAATAAAAATACCACAAAATGTTTGAAAAAATTATTTTAAGCTCTAAAGGACATTAACAGTCAATAGATTCATAGCAATTTGTATTTCAGGATTACAGACCACAAAGAGAAACAGTTCTCAACTGTTAAATTTAGAGTTACATAAAAACTATACCTTACTATGTGTCACAGAGGGTCACTAGAAAATCAAATTATTATTTAAATCCAACATTCAAATCAAAATATGCAGAGAATTGTTCTTATGAAGCTTAATTGATGAATGTAACCATGCTTAAACTGCAAATGCACATGTGCATACAACTCCAAGCATTATTTTGTGGAAAAGGCATAAAAAAGATGGCACTGCCTAATATCTAAGCAATGTTTAAGTATGGCTCCAAAGAGAAAGATTGATGAAAAGACGCGTGTAAATATTTATGGAGAGTTAGCCGGAGGTATAAGCAAACTTTTAAACTGCTTTGGGCCCCCTGCACGATGGGGTTCCCAAGAATGTTTGAATACACAGAGGACAAGATGACGAATGCACTGGCTGTATACATACAAAGAAAAACACCTTCATAGCTTGGAAATGATGCATATATGGTTACTGCTGCTGCCACGTGTGTCTGAGCTGGTAACACATTTAAAACCGTCAACAAATCAGCATGTGATAGCATGCTATAAAATACTTACTATGGCTGTATGAGAACGCAACGATAAACTAGACTTTGACTTCCTCACTCGAGAGTGTGTTAAACGCAGAGTCCAGAAATACAGTAACGTACAAGATGAAAAAGGATCAAAATATATATATGCAGAGACAATATAAACGGGAGCTTAGTTGTGCTGCGGTGGCCAGAAGTGGACTCTCAAACTAAATTCAGCAGGACCTCATAAAACCTTCAGCCGGCTTAGGTTTCATGTGTAAATGTGGCAAAAAAGGAGTTGGGGTTGATCAAACAGGCTAAGCAGGCGCAACTTTTGACACCCTTTCACGGAGCAAATGTGGACGGCTTATGGGGTCCAGAAGAAGAGAAACAAGCTTAAACAGAGAGAGCGACAAATCACCTGACATAGACATAAAAAAGATTCTCATGGACATCGACCTTTGGAAGAGGGATTTCTAGAAATAAACATGCTGGTGCAAAACAAACCTAAAAGTGTTATAAATGTATAAAAGCAGGGACATGTTTTATCCTGTATATTATTTCATGCTGACAGTTACGCACTGATCTGGTTATTATTCTGTAATCGGCAAATACAAACCTCGGAGGCCCGGGGGGCTATCTGAGGTTGTCTTGTCGCTGAGCTAAAGAGCCAGAAGCAGGACTTGTAAAGTGATTATTGTATCAGTGGTGTTATAATGGGCCCAGTGTGTAAGAGAGACAGCGACGGCTGACACTGAAAAGAAAAGACTGTTGTCGCTGATCTTCCGTCACATAAGCTCACAGACAAGATGCAAAGCCATGCTGATGTGACAAGGATGTACGCACGCCATAAAACCAGCACCGCAAAGAATAGCGCTGTGGTGGCTTGTGTGTGTGTGTGTGTGTGTGTGTGTGTGTGGAGGATGCAAACAGAAATCCAAACCCAGCTTGAAACTGAGAAGATGTTAATATATTTCAGTAAATATGAGACTTATAAGAGCTAACTTACTAAAAAAAGATTATGACACTTTTATCTAACTTGATCATTTTCTTCAGCAAGAGAGGAAGGAAGCGAGTGAGACAAAAAGCACAGCAATAAGAGCCATGTAAAAGCCGGATCTTCTGGATGGCTTAAATCAAATTAAATGAAAAAGTGAAATCATTAATTGTGAATGCACTCTCAGTCGTTCCATTAATTAAGTTGAAGATTGCCTGTGTTAACAGCTAATGCACCCAGAAAGCACAGTCTGAATTGCAGGCTTACATCAGCCTACAGAATAAAGTTTAACACTGTTCAACTCAATACAACTTGCTGATTGTAGGACAAAGGCTTCCTCCTGAGAACACGTCTCTTAGCTAGTTTTTATTCTAAATGTTTCCCTCAGGAAATAAAAAAAAAAACAAAAAACAAAAAGGAGTCAATTCAATATTTTAACACTTTTACCATCCGAACCAACTATGCAATCAATATGAAACACAGCTGTTCCAGCACAAAAACTGTACCATGGACATGGTTGTGTACAGTTTGGCTGTCAACGCAGTAAACAGTGTCTGACAGTAGCGTCAAACACACAATACCCCCTCAAACTCAGAACCCTCTGCTTTTCACACACAGTTCACACATAGTGTTGATTTTATAGAGAGAGAAGGGGACTGTAGCGAGGTTTGTTAGGAACAGCAGTTAACTTACATCTTTATTTTATTTTATGTTTTTTACTCAGGTGCTCAACAGCATCTGGCAAATTCTCTCAAATTCATGTCTTTCAGATGGTTCTTTTATGTTAATGCCAAATTTACTTAAAGAAAAGTTTTAAAAGTCAGTGTGGCTCCAGAATTTTCTTAGCAGAAAATGCCCCAGGAAGAAAAATGCATAATCTATCCAGTGGCTTATTGCTTGGACTGCAGATGAAATAATTAAAATAAAAAATTTGATTCAGAACAATGCAGAAGTGCACAGACTGCAGCTGCAACACAAACATAGCATGCATGCACAAGTATTTGACCTCTTTTTGTCCAAACTAAGAAGTGACCACCATGGGCGTGTCAGTTAGACAGGGAACAAAGTCTATCATGCATCAAAGCAAATTCAAACCGTTGTCCATGGTGAATTTTAACCTCTCTTTTTTGTGACTGCAAAAAGGAGGTACAAACAAAACTAGCTGCTAATGCTAATGAGCTAATATCACAGACTTATTGTCACTCCACACTACTAAACACTTGCCACACAAGTTTTTGTATGTTAATATGTACATATGTATGTGTTTGAGGCTGTTGAGGTAACAAGATGTTTGCGAGGGATAACGTGAGCCGTGCTCTAGATGGGTGTGACGACAGGAGGAAAAAAGAAACAAAAAACAAACTGAGAGGGGATATCAAGAAGAAGAAGAAGAAGAAGCCCGTAAAGTATGAAAACAAGCAACAACAAGTTCAATCATAGCTGAGAGCGGGATGAGTTATGGCACACTCAATTTAATTTTAACTAATGAGGCATTCATTCACTTCCATAATTCTGCAGATGTGATTACAAAAAAAAGGCTTCCTTCACCGAAATGACATGAAGCATCTACTTAAAGCTCTCTATCTGTACAGGAAAAGGCGTATGGCTTCTTCCAGTTTTAACTATGAGCATGTTGTTTACACAGATCCCAAATCAGCATATTCTGCCCACACAATCTGATCAGTCAGTTAATCATC
The DNA here is from genome assembly GCA_903067075.1 of Micropoecilia bifurca. NCBI lineage: Eukaryota > Metazoa > Chordata > Actinopteri > Cyprinodontiformes > Poeciliidae > Micropoecilia > Micropoecilia bifurca. Next base: position 17,804 of record CAEGAF010128905.1, read on the forward strand.
AACTAACAAAGTTACAAAGCCAAATTAAAATCCAGGAGTCCAGGCTGCCATTATCCCTCTCTAAATATTTACCCTGTTTCAACATAGCTGATCTGTCCGTGCAGCACCGACCAGAGAGAGGGCTGTGCTCCGGGGTTAAGGCCAAGTCTAAGGCCAGAAGAACACGCGCATAAAACACACGTGTGCATATCGGCATGCTCAAACGCTGTGGTGCGTTTGACGGAGGACGCTACACGATCCAAACGCAACGACATGGACGCCACGAACATGTTGCCGTGAAAAATTACAACTTTTTTTCTGGTGCCCGCGTAAGGGAACGACTACGTGCACGTTATCTCTGTGCATGCCAGCATGCACGTGCAACACATGAAACGCAGGCTAAAAAGAGATAGAGAGTGGATGTTGGGGGAAATGACTCGGTTTGGGTGTGACCTGCTCAGCAATGCACTGGTGATCATGTGAGACATGTTCTAATTATATACTTCTCAAGAAGAAGGTCGATTCGCTCTCATGGGCCAGGAGCTTGTGCACATGTCCAAGAGGATGCAGTGATGTTGAGTGCGAGACAAGTAAAGGAGAGCAATATGGCCTGTTGTAACGGCGCTCATTGGAGAGTTTGTCCTATTTCAACCGTAAATTAAAGTAGGACAACTCACTCTGTCAGTGAACGTGTTTGTGGGTCCGTGCGACAGAAAACCCGATGCGGTGCAATGCAGATGTGTCTGTGTATTTTTGTTTTAGAAGTTTGAATAATCAACAGGCTTCATTTCATATTTGTTATTGTTCTTTTATGCTTTTTTTCCTCTTTCCCCCATCCTTTTTGCTCAATCAGCTTTTTTCTAGTGTTTTTTTTTATTTATAGACCTGCTCTGGTTTTTCCAGGAAAAAAATGGGACAAATGGTTAAAAAAAAGAGCAAGACATGTTCTGCTGAAAACTGGTTTAAACAAATACATTAGTCCATTCTGAAATGTTCAAACAGGCACATAACAGTTGCTTATTTCCAATTATGATCTGTACTTCAAAATAGATGAGAATATGTGACCTCAAAATGTGACCTCAAAATAGTCAGAAATTAACTGTGTCAGGTTTTTGTACTAATTATATTCCACTAGATTAAGTTCAGATTTTTTTTGTCCTAGTTAATGTCTATTGATCTCATTTGCCAGTACTAACCGTTTACTTAATGATGCAGTGAACAGGCTTTTTCCTACAATTTTCCAATTTTCTATGAGATTTGACCTTTTTATGCCCCAAGAACCATATCAAATTATAGAAAAATGTTCTACGTCACCTGACAGCTGATTGTTTTGTTTTCAATCCAACAGAAAATGAAGGAATTTCAGCTTCAAGTCTGTACTCTTGCTTGGAGCACTCTTACTTCCAGTCAGAATAAACATGATGGTCAAATTAAAACATTGTTTTAAACCGTGGTATATTGGTATCAATAATTTAATGACCAACTGTGAGTAAAAAATGTTTGTTAACAAAGATGCAATTGATTGATGTGTTCATAGACTAAAAATGGCAAAAGTTCTTTGTTTCGATTCATTTTAGGATTGGCTCAGAACTACTCATAAGAGGAAATTGGCTGATTGATTGGTGCTGCTACAGTTTTACCCACACTGTGTATTTCTGGTAACACAGTAGTATCTCTGCAGCCATGTAGGAGACGGAAATAAACACTTTTTCTTGTAGAATCATGTGCCTTTCTTTAATTGTCCCATGAGAAAGGTTGCAAATTGATGCAGGCAGGTAACAGTGGTGTGACAGATTGCCAGCACTCCAAATTTTCAAAAGATCTACTGAAAAAGAAACGTACCAACCACACCGAGAAGCGAATTGTGAATAAATTTGAGCACATTTCTGCTTCTGCCTTCTGATTAGAAAAATCTTGTTATAAACTCTTAGTTCTAAACAACTAAGTCTTATATTAATTCTAACTTGATCTAAAGTCTCTTTAGAAATAAAAAAAGAGTAAAGCACAAACATATAAACCATTATCTTGTTCTCTAGGCTTTGGGTTTAAAATAATCTCTCAGTTGAGATCTTAAGCTCTGTCTGATAGACTGCTTGTGACAGAAGGACTAAGAAAAGGTGTTTACTTTCATTTTGCTACCACTTGGGAAATGATTGCATACGGTTTTCCAAAACAGCCTCCAACTGTGCTCCAAAACATGAACACGCAGAATAAAATACTTGCACCAACCCCTGTTCTTTACACAGGAAGTGGTTTGAATGATGCTATCGCTTCGGTCCTTTTAGATACCTAGATGTGAAATACTAAGGGCAGCTGTACAGAATTACATGGCAGTCTATTAGTTTTTTGTTTTTTTATTTTCGTTTTAGCAAAATGGTGGCAATGTTTTTATTTCCATTGGGATGTTGCATTTATAAAAAAAAAAAATCAAGCCACAGTGTTGATGTAGTGCAATCAGATCTGCAGAGGTCAAAACACTGTAGCTTGTTTCAGAAAGTACTATTACCATTATTTCTTAAAAAAAATAAGCCAGTTTAATTCCTCAAAAAAATTACCTTCCTTGTCCTCTTTATTAAAGTTGACTCACATGACCATAAAGGGGTAGGGCAAAAAAAAAAAAGACAGGAAGTGACCTGATGCTGCTCATGCTATTTCCAGTTTTTAGCTCTACATAGTTCCTCAACAGCTTTTCAGCCACTAATCTGTAATCTGTTTCATCGGCCGAGACACGGCTTATGTTTTTCTTACCTTGAGGGAGTCGAAGCAAGCGATCACCCGTCCATTGTCCACCTGGCAGCTCTTGGCCGGATGGGCAAACTTGCACTCCTGGTCGGAGCGCGAGCACGTGCCCCTCTGAAATTCCCGGCATACTTCCAGTGTGAGCCACTTTGTGTCGCGGATGTGTGCTATGTTCATGGCCATGGCAAAACGCAGGCAAAAGGTGTTCCTAGCAAAGACACGTTCAAGTGCGGATAAAGTACTTCTTCTAGTGTTTTAATCCACAATTGTCCTGCCTTGTTTTAAACGTATTCCTTGGTATCGTTGCTGCTTGTGACAAGCTGAAATGAAACATTCAGAAACTTACGCCTTGGTGAAATGCTGCAGGACAGTGTTTTGCTGTGGACGTTAATGAGTCATTTTCCCGATGCAAAACAGCATCTGGGCAAAAGGTCCGAGATATCCGGGAGACGTCTTAGCCTACCAACTTGTTCCTCCTCACTGTTTGTGTTTATTGCTTACTCTCTTACGCAACATCCAAAAAGAGAGAGCCCTCTGGTTGGGTGTAGTGAAGCAGGCAACAAAGGTGACAGTCTGTATAATCTGCTTCAGGAAGGTTAAGGACACTGAGGACTGAACAGAGGCCTTAAGGGGCTGAAGGCGATGGTGAAAGGCAAGGTGGGTGAAATGCTGTTTGTGGGGCCTGGCGGTGCAGTGGTAAGGCGGGTCAGCTGATGGTGAGCAGCGAGGGTCGTCTGGTGAGCAGGGCTGATGTTGGAGTGGATGCTGATGGTGGAGCAACGGGGAAGGGCGTGGCCGTTGTCCTTTTACTCTTAAAACTGTGGCAGCAAGCGAGCGAGCGAGGGGACAGGGGAGGGATGGAGCTTCAGCTGTAGAAGCAGGTCAAAGCTGCAGCAGACATCAGGGAAGGCACTTCCTCTGAGGAGAGAGGGGAAAAGAGACAGACAGATTAGTCTAATGGTGAATGTTAAATAAATATTTATTTTTCCTCTCTTGTAGCTTTCAGAGGAGTTTCTGATCTGCTGCACCTTTTAAATCGTGCCGCTGCAACACTATGCAGCTGTGGGAATGAAGAAAATGAAAAAATATCAGAAATGCAGCAATGCCAGCTAGAAACAAAAACAACATTCACCATAGCTTGTGCACTAAAAATGCACACATGCTCATCGTGCCACCGCGCTCGTACTCACACGCAGAACAACAACAAAAAAACCAAACAAAACCGCAGAAAGCAGCTATTCACAACTTCCGCCTCTTCTGATCGACGCGGCAAAATCATATCAGATCGGCTCCAGTGTCGCCTACAGTCTCATCAAGCAAAGGTTGGTCAGTCATTGAAGCGGTTTAGGAAAGAAAAAAGAAAGGGAAGAGTGAAAGCAGGGAGGGAAGTTGAGGCAGGGCATGAGGGAGAAGAGTTTAGTCATTTCCTTTCTTGTAAAGTCTTGTGAGAGCGGGGACCAATGAGAAGGAGCGGAGTTGCAGCAACATTCTGGGCCGAGGGCCAGGTGAGAGCAAGAGGGGGAGGAGCAGACAGGAGGCCGACCTGACTGCTGCTGGAGAAAAACACAGGCGCAGAGCGAAAATTATCACTTTGTTTATTATTTATATAACTGCTGGCTCTCTCATAAACAGGAGATCAGTCCCGCTGCCACACAATGCATTATTCTCACTGGGCCAACATCACATCCCTGCGTCAGTCTATGTGTTATGCTTATTACATCAGGATACTTTTTAAAAGTTTAAAAAAGATGAAAGCTTGTTTTCTCGACTACGGTTTTCTTTTCCAGGCAGTGTTTATTTATTTATTTATTTTTTTTGGCGCACCAATTTGCTCGTCATTTACATGATTGGGCTCCCAGAGGCCCATTCTGCTCTTATCGCACCGGCAGCCTGAGTCACCACACCCTCTGCGCAGAGAAATCGCATTTCCCAGAAAAGTATATGCAACTTCAGTAACACAACTGACCCCTGCTAAGTTAACGATCACAAGACGCTGTATCAGAGCGGCGCAGAGGCTCAGCCCGAGCCACCATGATCCAGCAACACAGACAACATGTTGGCAGACCCAGAGAAGCAAAAGAGAAATTATAGCTTTTTACCTTGGATGACCTTGAGAAAGTATTACTGCTAGAAATGACCTTTGGAGCTGAACCATAATTGTAAACAAATGCTGCAACTTCTTCAATTGTGCAGGTCCGTATACAAGTTCACTGCATAAACAATACAGCTGCCATACAGGGCTGTAGACAGGAGACTCTAGTCATTTTAACAGTGTCTCCAAATGAGTTATTTTAATATTTTATCAGCTGTTTGTTTTTCAGAGAATGACTGGTGCCTGGAATCACACATATAGCACACAGCATACCATCATTTCCTTTGCATGAACTCTCCTAGTTTTTCATCATTTCATCCTCACCCCTGTTAAAGATCAGCCATGTCTGCAGGACCTGCTTAACATCATATAGTGTTGATGAGACTAATGCTGTTGCACTGCGTGGTGCAAACACTCCATAAAACACACTGCAGCCTTTTTTTCTGAACAACAGCCACAGCTGGACACCATTAATGAGCTGGAATGGAGGATTCTATATAAAGATTTAAGTGAAAAGCATCAGCGGCTGTCTTTAAGAAAACGAGAGAGTGTAATGACTCGACGCTTGAAAAACGGCTGCCCCCTGAGATCCGTCTTAATCAGTTTCCATGGTTTCTGTTTGAGTCAGGCAAGTGGATGTCTGTGACAATGCAGTATAAGGTAATGTGCTAGCGGGATAATGAGCTCTCCTTATGATCCATCATGTCCGGACGCAGGCATTCTTGCCCTATTGATTTCTTCATCTCAGTGGCCTTTCCTGTCAGTATTTCCAGTCCTCTATGTAATTCCACTTTAACTGTCTCCTGTGGATCCATTTTTTTTAAAGTTATTGGCTTGAACCATCAAATTCACATTATGTTTCAGGATGAATTCATACAGGAGCCAAAGCTCCATCCATATATTAATGTGACTGTCGCGTCTAAACTCTCCTCCTGCATCCTCGGCAGCCATCCCTCAGGCTCCAAGGTCTTGTAGGCTGGTGCAAGGTCAGCCACAACGGTTTAACATGACGGCGCGAGAGAGCAAACAAGAAAGTCTGTGTGCTTCCCGTCGGCCTTTTGAACACGTGGTTCAAATATTGCATGGCGGCGAAAAGAAGAAGTGCATCTTCGATATCAGCACATCAGCAGCAGCAGCGGCTCGCGGTCATGTGACACCAGCGAATGCCTTAACGGCATACGCGGTATCAGAAACAAGTCTGCACATCTTTTGCTTTCTCTTCATAATGGGCTGCACAACATATCGGCTCAACAACAACAGCACTCGACTTTCACAGAACGAACAAACTGAGCACAAAGCCTGTTTGAGATTTGATTGGTGATTATTCACTGAGGTTTTTCTCCGGCACAAAAGACTGTTTTGCAACAGAGACGTGTCTCAACTGATTAAGAAGACGAAGCTGTCAAAGTATTGCAAAAGTACGAAGGGGATGTTGAAGTGTTGCTGTTATTTTAACAAAAAAAAAAAAGAGGCTGTGGTTGCCAGATAAAACTTCCCCAAAATTAATAAGGGCCAACATTTTAAATGTAGCAAGCAGCAGATTCACTTAGTTTGACAGCTTAGGTCATGAAAAATGTAAGTTTCATAAAAATGGATCAAAATTCCTCTTTAAATTAAATGAAATATTTCAGTAATCTTGTTAATGGAAAAAAAAACAGACAAGAGGGCAAACTGTCACTTTATTCTTCATTCAGATTTTAAATAATACACAATAAATGAATGTATGTTACTGATCATAGGCACTACATGCTTGATTTAATTTACTAACAAATTGGGCTTTAAATCCAGTCTGATTTTTATTCTTTTTTACCACGACAGCAAAGAGATAGGCATTGGCGCCTTCTGGTTTGCTGCTCTTCAGTAAAATGGAGTAGTTTCAGCAATCTGACAGAGGTGGAGTCAGGGTGACAGTTTGCTGATGCAGGTCATCACAGAACACAACGCTGTGGGAAATGCAACACCACTGGCCTTTGTGCTCACACTGCACCGTGTGCTCGGGGAAAAAAAGCATCCTCACTGACCTTTACATCCACACATACACTTTGGTGCACATATCAGCTCATTTATAGTCGAACATATGTTCCTGACAGGCCAAAGCAAACCAGCCAGGACATTCGAGCAGAAAAAGTACTTTTTCTGAAATGAAACCAATCAGACTATTTTTATTTTTTATTAATAATACATGGCTGATGTGTACGACAATGAGTAAAACCACAGGACATCCTGTTATTTTAATTTTGATGTAGATATTCATTTTTATGCTCCTTGTGTCATCGTCATCACTACCAAGCTATTAGGTCTTCCTAACTATTAGGTCTACTAAATTTTTGTCCTTCAATTATATATAATTTGACTCTGAAAGTGCAGCCCCGGCTAGGAATGCCAAACAAACAATGCCTATTGATTCCTCTTAGCGCAAACCGCTTGGGACAATGAGATCTCTTGTTTAGCATACATAGACAAAACTAGTCTCACACACACACACGCGCGCGCACACACACACACACTGACAACATACAGAAATGCAAACCTTAGCAACAAAACACAAACCTCGGTCTGTCCTAACAGAGAGTATTCTTCAGTTGTGGTGAATATCTAACTGTGTACAACATTGTATCTTTGTGTACATGTGTGATTGGAACCATGTATGGCCTCGTGGCACAATAAATAGCTGAGCTAATGAGTGGTTTTTTAAATATTTTTTTGCTTCAATATTTAGGATAATTATTAAGATTAGCAAGGTTAATACACACTACACTGAGGGGGCATGAGCCAGTACTAGTATCAAGATACATTCAGGTTAAAAATATAATTAAGATTTTAAAAATTTAAAATGTTCTACCATACTGTTCTAATGATTTAAATTTAAGAAGCAAAGCAAACAGGGACAACATTTCCTGTTTTAAGAACTTTAAAACTACCAACAAATCCATGTATAAAAATCAGGCTGTGGACATTTTTTTTTAAACTGTAATCAGAAACATTTTAGCAGCATTAGAAATAACTGCTCTTTTTCTGTTTTAGGCAAAAGCAATTTGTTGGTGGATAGTGGATAGTTGTTGAGCAACTTAAATTTTTTTGTGCTAATAGTGTGACACCATTAAACTTGAGGTTACCGTCAGAGCCTCATACAGGTGTGTGCCTAGAAATGAGCAAAGATAAATTCAGTTTATGTAGTTGCTGGAAATATAAACAATGTGTATGAATAACTGTGATCTGTAAAAACAGATATCAACAACTGTCTCTGAGAGATTCTGCAGACATGTGCTAGATGAGTCGGTAGGTTTTAATGGAGGCTAGATATCACTCTAAACCTAAATGGTAATGGACCAACAACTTGCCAAGACAGTGTTTATGTTGTCTGTGCTGTGGTCCGCTCGGTTTGCTGTCCCCATGACAGAGTGACAATACTTTGCAATGCTATAGAGAAGGTCACAGTTTTAAACACTGTTGTCATAATTGCCTATCTGCCTTGCCGAAGATGTTGAAAAATGGGACGAATCCTGTCTCTATCCCGGCCAGCTACGCTCTGCTCAAAGTGCCTCGTTTGAGGATTATTTAGCTGTTTATATGGAGCAGGGGGAGGATAAAGGAAGATGGTTTTGTAGCACTTAAAAATGGAAATATTTGAGGGGCACTTATAGAAAGGAAGCGACATGGGTGAGCTTCCAGATAAACTCACAACTGTAAATATATTTTTAGTCATCAAAGTTTATCGCATGTGGAGCTTGACTTATTCTGATGTATTTTGTGAGATAATTGTTTTCTTCACAAGTCAATAAAGAAAAACAAACTGCGTTTCTCTATTTGAAATATATATACTTTATTTTGGTCTATGCTGATATGCTGATGACAGTAAAAGTCATGGTTTTTAGTATATTAATTTCTCAGAGTCTTGTGTCTTAGTAATCAAACTAATTAATATTTGAGTATTGGTATGTTTAAAGTATGCTACCTTGGAAGACTTACATTTTTGTTAGTATTTGTGGTGATACATTAAATGAATATAAATGTACACAATAAATAGAAGTACATTTAAAAAAATGTTAAAGTAGGTTTATTTCTCATTACTGTACATCTGGTATATTCTTTGTTCTTCTTTCACAAGTACGAAAATAATGACCGCTGACAACTGCTGTAGATATTTAAGTCTCATAAGTTTACGCAGTAAAAATCAGTTAGAGTTGAAGAGTAGTAGCTTCTTCAAGGAGTGCTCCACTTCTGAGTTCATTAAATTCAATTTAGTCAATTCTGCGTATTTACAGAGCAGAAATTCACACCAATGTCATCTCAAGGGACTTTTCTTTGTCATTGAATATACCCAAATTAAGTACCATCATATAAAGGTCGGAGTAACACTAAAACCAAGTTGAGCTACGTAATCTTTTAGACAGCAACTTTCTGACTGCTGCTGTATTTATTTACATACGCATCCGTAGATGTCTGGAAATAACAGCGTACCAAACATGTCAAGTTCATCGGAGTTCAGCATACTTGAAATACATTCAAACTTAACCAGAAAGTCAGTTTTTTTTAATGGGCAGGTTTGCTACTGCTCTTTTACTGAGAAGGATAATTTTGAGTTGGGCTAGTTTATGTTTTAAATATGCATTTATTGACCTACGTTAGAAGTCTGAAGCAAACACAGTTTAAGTAATATTACAGTGCTAAGTACTGACTTCCCTGGAAAAACACTTGCGATGCAAATGAGGGTGAAAGGAAGCTCTCAAATATTTGATCTGTCTATCTCTCCTAAAATTATTAACTGCCGATAAGCGAAGAATTAGATAAGTATCATGTAAGATTAAAGACATGTTAATTATAGGAGTAACACAGAGAGCTGTGTCCCGCCTCTGACAGCTGTTCCAGTCAATTATGATTATTAGCTTAACCAGGATTGTGCAAAGTGGAGAGAGACTTACCCAACAAAAGCTGTGGGAAAGTGTCACTCAGATGGGGTTAAAATGTTGTCATAACATCATAGGAACATGTATAGGATTCCTCGTGTAATACAGGCTTAACCTGTCAGTGCAGACTCACCCATGCACATAATCCTGTCTGTAGGGCAGATTAAATTATAGGTGACATATATCACTGGACAACAGTCTGCACCCAGAGTTTATATGAATATTTACACTGACAACAGCAGCATGTTGTTCTGACATCACAGCGAGCCAACGACTCGGAGAAGCCTACCTGCAGGAAGGACTTTTCCACAGGATCCTCTTTAAAGTCTATTACACTTTTATTCCGCATGTCTATACAAATTCAAATTGCACTGCTACTATTTTAGCAACCGTGAATCCAGCTCAGTCACAACAACAACATTCCTCTTCCTTTACCCCAACCACAGACACACCACCAAGAAGGAACCCAGCAGGGCAAACAGGAGGAGGGCAGAGATAGTGAGAAGATCAAACAACGAGAAGGGAGAGAAGGAGTGGAGGTCAGAGTTCAATTCTGTGTAAATTGTAAACATCTCTTGCATTATTTATATACATTTTTATGTAAAATAATTAATGATTTTATATTGGTCAGAGTGTTCCGGAATCTGAAAAGAGGAAATGCAAGGCGAAGGGATCAAATACCTAAAATAACTGCTACTCTGATACGAAACAAACCATTTCCCTACAAATATTAGCACTTTTGCGACTTTAAGATGAGCTGAAACACACCCAGCACTTTAAAGAAAGAAAAGCACAAGGCAAGAACCTCAAACAATGCTTCAAAGCCTTCAAAATGCGTAAATTCACTTACTTTCTCTCCCGTTGAAACATCAACTAAATTATCTCCATGTACTTGGACTTCCTACTTGTCCCTCGTTGCCTCTTAAACTTTCTTCCTCCCTATTCGTTACTTGCCTGCTGTCAGTCGCATAAAAACACTCACAGACAGACAAACCCGCCAACACACACACACACACACACACACACACACACACACACACACACACACACACACACGCGCACTCCCACAGACAGTCAACCTCTAACACACTCTTCTGCCACGACCCAAAATGCTTGGCAACATTCTACTGTACTGAAATACGGCTCACACCATAAAAGGTAGCAGTAGCCTCCCATGTCACACGTAATTTACATATGCTGGGGCGGGAGTTTGGCTCACACAGCATGCATGTTAAAAACACACAAAGATATGAAGCCATGCTTTCCACCTTTGGGCTGACGCAGCAAGAAAGGGATGGCGGGG
>CAEGAF010128906.1:0-56566 GCA_903067075.1 Micropoecilia bifurca
CCCGATTCAAGTGTTCATTCCAGTGGAGTTAAGCTTACTGCTGAATTGCGTTGTAAACACTCAAGGAGAGCAGAATAACTCTTAAGGACTGACTTTAAAGAGCTTTGTCATAAACATTTTTCCAACTCTAAGCTGTTGCTAAGCTTCTTTTCGTGTACCATATTTCAACACATTCTCTTCTTTTTTCCTCTACTGTACTTTAAGTAATTTCCCCACTCGTTCTTTTTGTTACTCCCCCCCCTATCTCTCTGCTCTTTCTGTCCCGTTTTCCATCGCTCCTCTTCCTCTTGCTGCTCTCTGCAGTTTTGCTGAAACTCAAACTAAGCCTCTTTTTTGTCCACTCTCAAGGCTCTGCCCTGCAAAGTCAGAAACTTGTGGCACCAGAAGACAAAAGGAAGCATGAAATCAGACGACCGGGTCTCAGTCACGTTATACGGCTCAGTGATTTTTATTGAAACAACAGCTGAGCTACTTGGTGTAAACTTTAGTTCCTGATTAGAGCTTTGATGAAATTACGTCTCAGGATAAATGTCCTGTTTTGCTCAGCAGGGATTTAAACCTTATTTCAAAGCTGTTACTGTGCGCCACTCGTGCAAAAGAAATCCAACAAAAATGGAGAATTTCTGGGTACATATATTATGCAACAACAGGTCAGATTTTGCCTATAAGTAAATGTTTGAAGCATTATTACTGCCTTTCAATAAATTATGAAACCCTTAAGCAAGAGATGAAAGAATGATGAAATTAAACTACTAAAAGATAAAACAGTAATTTTTCTGTTATACGAGGGAGAAAAAAAAACAACCTTGCGTTGTTATTTTTTTCTTTCTGGTTATATTAGCGAATTTCATTATACAGTAATTGGATTTTCAATACTGAGTGAAATGTTTTGGATGAGTTACTTCCTCTTGTAGACATGCGTCCCTTGTGTCTCGGGAAACAAATGAGGTAATTGCGTACACAGTTGGGAGCAGTGACTGAAAAAATAAGAATCATTTTTGACAGATTGAGTTATATTTTTCCTTCCCATGAGATAAATATCTTGAATCTGTAACATCCAAAGCGGAACCTGAAAAATGTGCTGAAGACATGAATCAAAAGTAAATACTGATACAGTTTGCATCACTCGTTATTTAGATGAACAGTGCTGGTAAATCAGAGTACATATAGCCATCTTTTGGTTTTTTGGAGGGTGGTATCATCATAAAACAATCAATATCAATGGTTTAAAAATAATTATGAAGCAACTATATAGGCTTGAATGCATAAGTTTTATGGCTTTATGCAGAACGTACCACAAGAAATGGAGACTTTGTTCACTCAGTTGCTGTTATGAAAGTTCCACACTGCCACGTCAAAACTACATCCTAAATTAAATAAACCACAACAGGACATTTCTACTTGTGATAAGTGTCAATGTCTGACGAGATTAGTCATGCACCTTTGTTTTAAAGTCATGTTTTGAGTTGATACACATTCACATGCGTATCAAAGGATGTGAACACAACCCTGCTAGCTCACTGTCTTCTGAAGAACTTCCTGTATGTTTTAGTTTGACAAAGCATAGAGACATTCTGGAGTAAACCTAACACCCAGCCTCTCTGTACTTCAGACACCGTGCGCATCCTTCGCTGCAGTTTGACACTTTAAGCTTGCTTGCATCATCTAAAGGCATCCACTCTTGTAAATAATAATCATTTTTCGTGACCAGACGTCTTGTCAGTGCATTACGAGCTTCAGACAGACAACTGCTTGGAGGAAACTAAAACAAACTAACTGCTTCCCCAACTTGAAACACATTTTCAGATGAATACAGGAAGACATATAAATATATATGTATAGAAAAAACATCAGATAAGTAAAAGAAAAATGCAGATGACTCAATTACATGTTTCCAGCTTCATGGGAGCAATTCCCTGGTTCTAACCTGCCATGAAATCAGCTTGAGGCAAATTTCCCTCCCCTCATTAACATGTCACAGGGAAGCATCCCGGCTTCATAATAAAACCTTATAGACCAATACAGAGCTCTCTACATTAGTATGTATACCGACATGGCTGGATGCACACTGAATAGTTCTAATAACATCAGTGAGGTGAGCGCAAGCAGGGAACAGCACAGCCCGTCTCTACAACCTGCTACAGTCTCCGATCAGCACAGCTGCTCTCCAGCTGCCAAGACCTCCTTCTGTGCACTTAGTGACTTATCACCTTCTCCTCCACTCCACACCGAGCCTCGCAAAACACAACACGACGCCGGCAGACAGACAGACAGATAGACAGACAGACAGAAGCAGCGGTTGTAAGGATGCGGAGCTCACCTTCATGATGCTTCCCTCTGTTGTCCAGAGCACATGTGCTTCTCTTGGCGTGTGACAGAGAAAGTGTATCTACGTCTCCTGATCCTTAGCTCCCCCCCCTTTTCCCTCCCGGAGACACAGGCGAGGGGAGACCTTCCCTCTCTGCACAGCAAAAAAAAAATCTGTGTTGCTGTTTGTAAATGTGTGTGCGTGTGTGTAGGTGTGTGTGTGTAAAAAGAGTGTGTGTGACTCAGGGAGAGAGAGAGCAGAAAGTGGCTCCCTTTCTCAAAGTCTCAGAAAACTGTATGAATGAAAACTCTGAATCAATCTATCTATCTATCTATCTATCTATCTATCTATCTATCTATCTATCTATCTATCTATCTATCTATCTATCTATCTATCTCTTCCTGTTTCTTTTCTCCCCTATCCTCCTGCTGTGTCTCACTTTTCTCCTTTCCTCTCATCTCACCATATCGAATGTTCGTCCACCTTCTCTTTCTCTCTCTTCATCCCTGCCTCCATCCTTCCTGTCGTCCTCCCTTCCCTTCCCTTCCTCCTGCTATCTTGCTTCTCTTCTCCCTCTAATAGCAGGCTCACATTTCCCTGCTCTCCCCGCACACACACCCATAAAGGGGAGGGGAGAGAGGGGACGCAGTCCAGCCCCGTACATCCATCCTTCTTGTCTCCTCTCACCTTTCGGAGCATGTTCCGCTGTCGTTACATCAAACACGGTATGGATGCAGTTGCCAATGTCTGAGGACAACATTTAACACTCAAACTGCATTAAACGACTGAATCAGAGAGACAAAAGGTAAAAATTGAGAGACAATCTGTTAGTTCTTAAATGCCAATTCTTTTATACCAGATGATAACAACGAAGGCTCTCTAAAACTCACGCCAGCTTCTGTTTAGACAGCCAACCCTGCAACTCTGCTGACTCAGAACGGTCAATGGGGGGAAACAACTGCACTTCATTACCACTTTATTTCCATTCATTTCTCAGAATGGAATTGAAATTCTAAGAACTACTTGCTCGATCTTCAAATCACGGTGTCACTTGTGCATGTTGGGGAAAAAAAGAAGCAGTTTCTCATTTTGTTGATGAGGTTGTACGTCCATCTAAGTGATTGTGTTCGATTCTCTGCTTTTTGCCTACATTTTCTGTCGCTAATGGCATGTGGCTCAAAATGTACTATAATGCTCCCTACTGAATAGTCAACATTTAAGAATAAGTTTGTTATTTAAGTGTAGTCATAAAAAAAATCCTGTCTGACTACGCTCTTGCTTGAACAAGTCGCCTTGTTTTTTTATCTGTCCTCCATTAGTAAATCACTCCCACTTGAATTCTGAGCTTCTCTAAAGTAGGTAAATGTACAAAGCTTTAGCTCAGCCAATAATCAACCAGTTTTCTGAAATAACTCAAAGGTGCATCTCATGAACCATCTGCTGGCAAGAATATATTGCATGCAGCCAGAGCACAACACTATGTTACATCTCTGACAATGGAAGGACAAGGATTAGGACATGATGAACAGCCATAGAGGAGAAGAAGAAAAAGAGGAGTTATGGGGCAAAACAGAAGAAGAGGCTCAGAACATAATGGCTTCAACATAATCACAATATGGTTTGCGACCCACATCGGGATAGTGATGGAGTTCTTCTGGCCCTACTCTTCATTTCTTAACTCCATTGATGAATTATTCCCACATTGGAGATGGATAGTCTTCTATATACACAGATTCCTTCTGGCTGCTATGAACGCAGCGTGTGATGACGAGACCTCAATGAGACGCTCTACAAGATTGTTTCAGAGAGGATATTTGTTGTGAAGAGAGTTTGTGGCCCAACAGACAGGTGGAGGAGGCTTTGTTTCCTGCAGCACCGCAGGGACAGTTTTCCTTAAGGCAGTGGACTCAAACTGCAGTCCTGAGTCCTGCAACTTTTACATGTGTTCCTTATCCTACAGACTTGAATTTTGTTCAGTCGCTTTGATACATTTCTCGAATTATTGGCAAGAGTCAATGTCTTTCTCAAAATCCTTAGTTCATCTCTCAAAACTAAATATCACTGGACATATCAGTGTCTCAAAATGACATATTTTTGTTTCATTGTGTACAATGAAACAAAGTGAAATTGCTAAGTCAATATGTCAATATAACAGATATAACAGTGTGCTCTGGAGGGTTGTAAACTATGGCTAAAGTTTTGATGACAAGTATCGTAAATTGTAACTCTGGGCGATCAATGCTAAGATTCACATTTAAGGTTTTAATTTGTTGACAGGTTGTCATTGTGATTCAATGTGGAAAGGACAGCACTGCAGAGCTCAAAGAAAAACAAAATAAAAGTGAAACCCAAAGATGAAATACTAGACTGAATCATGTCTGCTACATTTCATATCGAACTAAAACTTCAGCGGCCTCAAAATCTGACATCCAACAACAGATTTTGCTCCCATAAATCAGTGTTTACCGATCTAAACTTTGTGATTAAAATTTGTCAGCAGCAGTGACACGTCTGTGATGAGCCACTGACTCGCTTTCTTTCTGCTGCTGCTAACTCAGAAAGCAGGTAGTCATTTTCGTCTAATTCTGTCACTTTATGTCCCGCAACACCATCAGTCTTTGAAGTGTCAGTGAGCCCAGAAATGGCAAAACATAAATCTCAAAGGCAGGAGGAAGTAATCTATTCGTGCTTTTCATTTATACGATCAGACCTCTGAGCAGAGCCTGAGGGTGACTAATTGGTTGCCTTTTGGTTTGTGAAACTCCATCCCGGCCCAATGTGAATGGTCTGTGAAGTTTCCGAGAGAGGAGCTGTCAAAGAGACTGTAACGCCAAGCGGCACCTACCTCGCACGCTTGAAAGGAAACATTCTCTGACAGAAAAATATGTTGGATATTTTTTAAAATGTGTCATGGTTCAGGTTCCACGTTTCATTGTGAAACTGCTGCTTGCAGCGGATCTCTGACCCTGTCTGCTGGTGGACAGCTCGGCGTGTTGACCGGGCCTTTTCACAGCCAGCCTATTTTCACAATTGACCTTTGGAATTTTTTTTTATTATTATTAATTCACAGTGCTCTCTGGCAGATGGTGAAGGGGGGTCCTCAGACACTACACATCCTGCAAAGGTCAGCTCTTGCTTCAGCCAAACACGGTGAGAAAGAGAGAGATGTGTGGGGGTGAACTGTAGCTGCTTCACTTTCTCTGTTTTCATGTTTTTAAAGGACACAAATCCAGAGAAGGATCACAGCCTTCAAGCCCTGTCTAAACCCAGATGAACCTTTGAAAAGGAGGAACTGGATTAAAACATAATCATAAAATAATAATTTGTCTTTTTAAGAGAGGGAAGAGAACATAATGGGTCTCTGTTTAATTACCCAGTTAATGAAACTCACAAATTTCTTTTCAGTGTTTTTTTAACTCAACTTGACACAACATGTTGTCTCAATGTGAAAAGATACAGCCAATTAACTGTAAATGGTCTATTTGTTTGCTACATTGTCCAAGAGCTCCCTCTGCTGGCTCAGCAGCAAAGGTAAACAATCTATGCATTTATCTTTGAAGTCTTTGAAGGAAAGGAGAAAATAACATTGCATCACTCGTCTGATGCAAACATGCAGCACATTTCAAAAGTATTCACACCTCCTGAACTTTTTCTCATTTAGTCTATAACCACAAACTCAAATAAATGTTTATTTGGCTCTTATGTGATAGACCAACATGTAGTAGCTTTGAAATGGAAGGACAAGGACATAGAAATAAAATCAGAACAACATGTAGTCTTGTGAAGTCAACTAATAATTAAATCCAGTCTGATTGTGTGTATCTAATTTCAGTGTAAATCCAGTTCTATGAAGGAGCACAGGTACACTTAGTGAGAAGTTGCTGTTTTACCAAAAAGAAACTGCCTGAAAGCAGTCCTTATGGTAAAACCTCCAACGGAAATATTCTGAAAAATCCAACAAAGTTCAAGTTTATTCTGTCATCCTGAGGAAAAACCAACGCGTACATTCCTGCAGAGCAACAATCCTTTGCTTTAAATCATGGAGCTAAATGTAGTTGAGAATCTGTGGCAGGACTTGACTCTTCATGGCACGTTTAATCACAGGGAGCTAAACACCCAGAGCTTCTGTTTAATGGTCTCCCGGAGTTTGTACTAAGCTTCCAGCTACGCTCAGCTCACATCTAGTTACATTTTTTTTTATTAACCTCCCATAACCCTGCCTGCCTTCCCAGAAAGAAAGCATCTGCTTTAACAGTCAACAAGAAAGAGGCTTAATTAAAGCAACTCTGAATACTGAGAGGAAAGTGTGTGGGGCAGCTGAAAGATAAAAAGCATCATTATTATGGAGCTGCTGCTTAATGCCGAACTGCTGAGAAACAGCACCAAGATAAAGGTGACTCGTTTCTCCTACTAATGACTGCCAGATAAAAATTCTCCAAGTGCAGATAAGAGGGAGACAAAGTCTGAAAATAAATGTCCATAGCTGCAGAAACGGGGCCTGTGCTGCTGTAAAGGACGACAATGCATGAGATGATTATGGACTAACAAGGCTGGACTGCGGAGATTGAGTTTGTAGGAAGTGAGTAGAGAAGACAGCAACGCTTTCACTCAAACACTGTAAACTTTAGGAGAAATTCTACTTTGTTTTGTAAAGAAAGGTTTTTTTTGTGTGTGACATTTTATCTTTATTCTAAATTGTTCAGTAAATAAGTTCAGTTAAAACAGGTATATGTAAGGTATATAGTTTGTGTCAGGAGTTTACGCCAATTTATATGTATGAAAGCCATGCTAATTTGAGGTTTGTGATCATTTATTTTCTTTTTAATGTATACCATACATTAAACAAATTGAAAATTGAAAAAATGCATTATTAGAGTTAAACGCTCTTTATGCACTCTCACCAAAAGGTGAATGCAGCCATCGACAAGCTTCTAGTGTATATCTGGATTTCTTTCCAAAAGAAGTGCTAATCTGATCAAATCCGTATTTTGTGTATTGGAATAAACAACTTCAGCAGCTAAATTTTGCTCATTCAAAAAGCTAAATTTAGCTGCTTGCACTATTGCATTATACCAAAAACAAATGCAAGCAGCGTGTATTTGGTATAAAAGATAGTTTTTTTTTCATACAAAAAAAAAGCAATATTTTTTTAAACTTTTTTTTAGAAAGAATGAATTTGGCATTTATTTAGAATCTGTTAACAATCATTCTCTATGATCAGACTGACTGACCAAATGCAATCCAGCCACCAGGTACTGAAATCCCGGATGGTGTGTGCAACTTTCCAAAAACAATCCATTAAATTCCCAAGATGAAAAACATGTACATGCAGTGATTTATTTGACTCTTAATCTACAACACTGAATTAGCGTTGCTTCAGCTGGGATAAATGCTGCTTTTCCTCAGAGACTTCCTTCCATCAGCACATATACATGGGAAAACAAATGAACCAAACTTCCTCTTTGGGGGGGGAGGAATCTCCTTAGTGCCTGATAAAGTCTGACCGACATTATTGCCAACTTAAACCATCCATCAACTAAAGTGAAAATGTAATCAGCTTCTCTCCGCTACGAACTGTCAATCCCTAAAACTCCTCTGGGAGATTTCACTGTCTATCTAAGTGATGCAGAGTTAGCCTCCTAGCCAGCCTGTCAGCTGCTGATCTGTTTTGTTTTTAAACCAAAACACTGGATCCAACAGAGGATGTTAGAGATTGCACAGTATTTCCCAGGGTGATGTGTGAATCTGAAAGCAAGCGTGTGAAACGGGGATGACGTTCATGTGCAGAAAGTCCAGAATAACGACAACTTGACATAATGGACAATCTACTTTGCTCCCACTCTGTGACTCTTAATGCATCATTTAAGGCACTTAGTTTTGGAAAAGCCACTTCAGTGCTAAACAAAGTGGAGCTGAAAAAAAACATAAACAAAAAATAAATGAAAAACAGGGAAAAGAAAAAGTCGAACTGGGCTTGTTAAAGTGCAGGATAAAAGTGAAAACCAGCCTCAAATATTCAGCAACTAGTGGTCATATAGATCTTATGAAAATGCTCAATAGTGTATTTGTTTTCAAGCTTAAATTATTACTGTTTTGGTTTTTTTCATTTAATTAATGATTTAATTATGTCTTTTTTTAATTTTGTACCTTTTTATCCTCCATAAAAAAATGCTCTTCATTTGTCAAATTCATAACATTTCATGTTTTTAATGTTTTGTTGTTGTCTTGTGAAACAAGTCTTTATCTTATTGGAACCATTAGTAGGTTAATAAAGGTTTGATAAAGAAGAAACTAATATTAACCCTTCACCAGTGGCTTTAATGGGGTTTTTTATTCGTGACTACAAAAAACTTCTTAAATGTGCATTTTTATCAAAATCAGACTTAGGACCAGACGAAGTACCTACAGCTTTGCTGTGACAAAATGCATCTAACGTCCAAACAGAGGGCAGCAAACTTTAATCTAAATGTATTACTTAATATTTGTTTTATAACTATTTGTAAAAAAATAAACCCATATGATACTGACAGATCAGTTTTCCTTTGTGAATTATGATGTGGTAAAACTCTATTTGCTTTTTCCAGCAGGGCAACACTCTAATCCAAGTAGAGTGGATTATAACACACTTAACAAGATGCCTGTGGAGCAACTCTTAAAAATGTTAGACCACAACACAAAACGGTAGACCAAATGTTTCCCCTGTGGGGCTCTCCTGAAAGTACACCACAGGTTTTAACAAATTTTTTTAATGTTGTTTTGGAAAACATAAATAAGATACAGTTGAAAGTGTTTCGTTTATTTTTAGCTTTTAGAAAGTAGAAATTATTTTGGTAATTTTATAATTGGCTTATAATTGATTTTTGATAATGACAGCATGCATTTTAAAAGAATATGCAATGCTTCTGAAATAAGTATAAAAATGTGAGTATATCAACTTTTAAGAGACTTGTTGACTGAGAGATTGTTATAGTGTTACTCCAATTATGCATCTCGATTTTATCGGTGGGGCGTGTTACATCAAATTGGTCGGCCTGAACATGAGGCAGCACTTTTCATCAAATTCCTCATCTGCTTCCTACATTACTTTTAACTCCATTTATCATCTCTGTCAGCAGATCAACTCCTACTCTTCTATTAGATTTATGTGCAGACCGTTTCTTCCAAGAAAATTTCATTAAACATCTAGTTTTTCATGGCGAGTCCGGGAAATCAAATCTGTCAGATGTTATCAACATCCGGCTCCCTCTATCGCTCTCTAAGATTTGAAAAGGAAATAAATAAAAATCATATATTGAAGAAAAAGTATCTCACACTGAAAATTTAAAAAATCCGACTATAAAGTTGAGCTCACTTGGAGTGTGGAGAGTAGTTTACTTAAGATTATATCCAGAGACATCACTAAGTCCTCTTCTTATCAGGTAACATCTTTTGACTGTTATGTGTTGTTTCTTTCGCTAATGATGTAGCATCTTATTTATTTATTAATTTTTAGAAATAATTAATTTAAGTTTTATTTAAAATCTGGTGGTTTAAAGGATTATTGATAAGATGCCCTCCACACAGTATATATATACAGAAACAGACCCACAGACTCGCATATCGTTGACCATTCATTACAGTTTGCATAAAGTGCTTTTCCTCATATTCATCCTTTGTCTTAAGTCACTCTGGAATCTGAAGGGTTTATTGTCATTTGAGCTCTAAGATTTGACAATGTAGCAAGAGTTGGACATTTTCGTTTGTGATTGTTGAAAAATCTTTTAAAATGAGAAAGCGCAGATGAATTATGGATTATTGTCTTAACTTTTACTGCATGCCGAGTAACCTCAGTCTTTGTTTAATTAAAAATACAAATATTCATTTGAAATAACTGCTTAACATAGCATATAGAAGTTGCTATGGAGACTTGGTGACCCCTATTTAGTGCTTTATAGACTAATAACAGAATTATAATCTATTCTTGGAAAAAAGGGGAGAAAATGCTGTGATAGGATCGCAAAAATAATGAAAAACATTTCCAGCAGCAGTAAGGTTCAGGTCCACTTTAGCTACTGTTTAATAATGCATAAAGAGCCTACATATATGTGTATGTGGCGCATTTGGTCTGCAGAAAATGAAAAAAGGATTTGCTGCGAGGTTCAGCGTGTCTGTGATCTGGCATTTGTAGACAAGAAAATTTAATATTTTTTTTCCCCAGAAAACCTTTTTAAACTTAAACTTCTGTCTCGCTCTGTGAGACTGCAGGAGGGAGACAGGCTGCTTCATCATCCCGGTTGATTATGCAGACAGACTAGGAAGCGGCTCTCAGGACCAGACGCTGTTCGCCTCCACCATCAAATATTCAGCAAGCAGCTTTTCTACGCTTTCCCTGACGCTAAATCTCCAAGCTTAGAAGCCTAACGTTGAATGTTGATTCTGTTTACCTGCAGGCGGGGAGCCTCCAGAGCCGCTCCTGACTTCGAACAAAAACACTAACAGTAAAAATATGAGTTTAAGAAGCAGCTTGTGTGAGGAAATTTCTCACTGAGTGCAAAAAAACATGGCGATGATTTTTGAAAAATACAAAATAGCACATGACTGATATGCGTCACAGCTTTCAAAAAGGAAAATATGCTCATGGTTTGATGAACTTTGTTGCATGTGTTCCTTTTTCTCACAACCCATTCTCCTGTCTGACCACAAATACACTAAAGTAAAAAAAAAACCTTTAAAAACCCTTCAAGCTTAGTCAGATTAGATGAAGTCACTAAATATCAATTTTAGAATCATACAGACTCTCTCTTTGAATAAGGTTTGGACTTTGACTGGGCCATTCTCAGATTTTTATCCAAACCACTCTATTGCAACTCTAGCTATAATTTTATAGGTATTGTTCTGTGTTTATCTAGCCCTGAACAAATTGTTATGAAATACCACCCAATTACCAGGTTTCCCCGACCCAGCTGGAAAATAACATGCTCACATTATGATGCTGCCGCTACAAACACTCACAATTTTTGTATAAATTGATTGAATAAATTGATTGAATGAACATAGCCCCATTCATTTTAGCAACAGCATTTTGATGATTTAGCTTATAAGGCAAGGCTGTCCAAAGTTTGCGGTCTTTGATCACATTTCAAGAATAATCTAAACTTAGTTTGATGGTCAAATCTTAAAATGTTAAAATGGAAAATGTAATGTGCAATAAAGTATTCATCCAGGATTTGGCTTAAGTTATTAGTAATGGGGACCAAAAACATCCAGTGACCTTTACTAAAATGTAGATCATATTTAGTAAACTTGGACAAACAAAGCAAGATTGAGCCATGATCTGTTAAAAAAAAAAACCATTCCAGAAACAGATGAAAAATCTACCTTTGCTGTATTTTTTGTTGTTTAATCTGGCAAATCTCCAAGATCCTTTTTGTTTTAAGCATTCCAAGAACTACAGACATCTGGCTGCTTTGCTTATTTCATTAAAGTGTGTGTAGTTTATTTCGCGAGTAAAAATAACAAAAAAAAGTTTTTGCATTTCTAATTAAAAGTACAAAACATTTTGTATTGTACTTTATCAAAAAGCACAAAATGCCAAAAAGTTTGGACATCACTGCTGTAGGGAATACAAATTACATCTTCTGCACTGACTTTAGCCTCCTGACAGCTCTGATAAAGCAGCAGACAGTGTGGCTGCAGAGATAAAACACCTTCTGACCTCTACAGGACATGAATCTTCCTCTTCTTTATTCAGCATCCAGACTGTTCCAGTACATTTCTGCATTCAGAACTTACGTGTTCGAGCTTTTCCCTCCTGCGAAGCCAAACGCTGGCCGAGTAGTCCTGCTGGACTGCAGTTATGATGGAGCTGGCCGGGGGTCCAGTGGGCTGGAAGCCAAAGCCGATCCCCTGACCCTTCAGGTCATGGCCTCCTACTTGGCCCCGGGTCCCTCGACCCTCCATGGCTGGCTGGTTGTTTGACTGATTTCTGCAGCTCAGTCTTAGTTACAGTTTATCTTTTAAAATCTGTTTAAATTGCCTGTTGATGTTCTATTGATAAGTGTTGAAAACTCTTTTTTCCCCCAGATGCATCATGCACATTTAGCACGTCACATTTCTAATAATAATAATAATTTTAAAAAATCAGCTGCGTCCATTCAGTTCGAGTCTTTTCAGAGATACAGAAATATATATAAGATTAGAATTTACAGCTTTCCTCAAATGCATCAAGAAATATCTTTAGCTACCGTCATACCCCTGATTTCCTTCTTCTGTGGGGATGAAGTCCAGAAGCTGAAAGTAATCTTCCAAAATCGATCTGTCCGAAAAATGAGGATTCATGTTGTCACAATGTCCTGAAAAAGTCTCTGTATTTGATTTAGCCTGAACCAGACCTGCTAAGCCCTCAGCAGACAAGAGACTCTGACTAACAGTGATCAGGGCTTCCACTGATCCAGGCATCCCCGGTGTGGATGCGTGTGTATGTGTGTGTGTGTGAGGAAGAGAAGGAGAGAGGAGAAGGTAGGGTGCTGGCAAACCCAGTTAAAGTGAGCGTGGGTAAAATGGGTGCAGCATCACAGAGAGAGAGAGAGAGAGAGAAAGAGAGAGAGGAAGGACCCCAGAAAACCAGTGGAACCAGTGGATGGACACACCCATTTCTACTTCCCTCTCTCTTTTTTATGTCTTTCTCTCACTCTCTCTTTTTTTCCAGTCATTCCTCAGTTCACAAATGTTTCTCTTTTAATCTTTGTTCCCATGTTTTTTTTCCTTTAAGTTATTAAATGTGTAAACCATACACACACATGCACACGCAAACACGCATGTTTGTTTCTCTATCTTCGCAGGAACTTTCCTTTGACTTCCGTTTGTTTCTACAGCCTAATCCTGACCTTTACCCTTAATGTAATTATTACCAGCACACACGTAAACCTAACCTTAACCAAATTCAATTCACACCTGCAACGTAAACCTAACCTTTAACCCAAAACAGGCTGTGGTCCCTACAAGGAGCAGTTGGTCCCCACAACGTTGTATGTGTTAGGTAAATGGTCCCTGCAATGTATCAAAGACTAACACACACACACACACACACACACACACACACACACACACACACACACACACACACACACACACACACACACACCTAGCTCTATCAAAGCAGAGTGGTGCAGTGGAGCTGCAGCACCTCTTCCCTTACCTTGCCTCATCGTGCCAGAGAAGCAACAGACCCGAAAACCTTTAATTGGCACCTCCTGGGCAAACTCCTACACTGTAAAATACTCATTTACTCTATTATTTCAGCCTCCGTTCAGAAGGAGCGGCTTTCCTTGATATGTATTTAAAGCTCACTTCAGCCATAGTCACTGTCCTGCTGCTGTTTTAATAAGAAATTCTGTCCTCCTTCAGGGAGATGTGTCGCCAAAACAGCGGCTGTGAAAAGAAAATTGAGTTCCCACGATGTGCGCAAGACAACTTTACTTCCACACACAAACACGTTACAAACAGTGGGATCATTAGTGGCTGGCAGAGCCTTGTGCACTGAAATGGAAATGATGCATCTTAATTGGATGCCAGAACTTACAGGTTCTGTTAAAAATGGCAGCAACAGACATCAAAACCATCAACTTAGAGAACTGAACAATCTGCTTGATGTTTTTATGTAAAACAAAGGACCATTAAGTAATTTAAAAACGTCACACTGTCAGGGAAATCAATTTAATGTCTAAGGATATTTTTATCCTTTCTGGCAGATATGACAGTCATATTCATTTAATTAGAATATTGTCTTATTTCAGTGTCTCTATTCACTAAGATAGTGTAACTACACTTACGATGATGTTTTAAAACTGCTATTTCTTCCGTCATGATTATTTTCTACTTATGGATAATGAAAACAAATAATTTAAGATTACTATAATATGTCAGACAAAAATGTTGTTTTTAATACTGAAATGTTGGCTTAATGAAAAGAAATGAAAATGAAAGTGTATGTTTAATCTGACTCCCTCATCAGAAAGCAAATCATAGATGGTTGAATATCACTACTTACCTTTCCATCTATTGAAAAAAAAATACTTTTATTAAAATGACAAACAAAGCAAGGGTCAGGTTGCATTTTGAGTAGTTTGTTTTGTTTTTATTTAAAAATGTTCCTTGGAAATTATAGACACACATCTTAAAAATGAATGTAAAACTCTACTGGCATTACATCATTTGAACCCTCCTGTTAATGCGTTGATGACACTGCGTAATGTATAATCTCTGTTAAAGGATTTTTAGCACATTTTGGAAAGAAGAAGTACAAAATGTATTCCAGTTTTGACCACCACTTTGTACAAGCTTCATTTCCTTGCAATGTGGTGTTTTATGTATTAACCAAATCAAATAATGGTGGACAGGATCATTTAAAATCTGAGGTTTTCTTGTCATTTGTTTGAACACCATTTCTTTGGTACAGATGAACTCTGGAAGACGTCGTTTCAGTTTATCAATCTAAAGTTGAAAGGCTGGGATACGTAGAGTGATTGAATAGCTAATCTTACGGGAAGCTAAAGCAGTGCGTCTGAACTGTCCATGATATTGATTCAAAGCTACAGTCAAGAGAAATGTTGTGCATAAAAATCATTTCCCCCCCACCTCCCACCAAAAGTCAATAAAAGCTGGCTTGTCTTTGAAGGCTGAATATTTGTATGTTTAATTAAAGAAAAACCGAGGTTACTGGGCATACAGTAAAAGTTAGGACAATAATCCATAATTCATCTGCACTTCCTCATTTTCTCATGTGGCAGATAATCTGTTGGTTCCAAGAAAATGCTGAGTCATGCACTTTTGGGAGGAAGTGGTCACATTACATCGAGCTCCTTCCCCTCCCCATCCACTTCTCCCGTTTTCAAGTCACATTCCTCTCTGCAAAGCAGCTGCATGCCAGCGACCATCAATGGAAACACCGACTGAATACTGAACATGCAGGTTAATTAGAGCACTTTACTAAACATGCCCCAACTCTACACACACACACACACACACACACACACACACACACACACACACACACACACACACACACACACACACACACACACAAATAGAAGCCGGCTGCTTCCTAAAAAGCTTTGAGAGTTGAGGCTTGGGAGGAAAAGCTCTGGGCTGTTTGGTACTGCAAGGGTGTACGATTGATGAAACGCTTTCATTTCATTACCTGGATCAAAAGTGATCCCCAGCTGGAAAAAAAGAAAAGAAAAAACAAGATATAAATTAAAGCGTAAAACTTTCAGGGAAAGCTTTGCGGGCTATTTGCATCATTGCTGTTTGCAGAAAACAGAAATGACGTAAAATGTTGCATCAGTAAAACATCCGACAGTTTGTTGCCGTCAAATGCAGCAGTGCACCTGCTGTCATTAACAGTCTGTTTATACCACAGCAGAGAGAGAGAGAGAGAGGGAGGGTTGGGAGGCAGCAGGCAGTAATTTATTAATGCAGTCATCGGTACAACAGTCTTCAGTGAATTATTAGTCAGGAAATGATAACTGCTGCTTATTTCTTTGGCTAGGAGAGACTATCCAATTTTAAATGTTTATACTTTATATTGAACGCTTTTGGCATTAGAAAAATAAGAAAGTTCAGAGCAGTTTTGGGTTATTTTCCTTAATATTCTGAGCCACTGGGTTTAATGTAAATGTAAATAGCCACCATCAATGGCTATTTACATTTCTTTATTTTTATTTTTACTTTTTTTACTCTCTATTTTTCTTAAATACCTGCTAAAGGTTTCGTCTTGAATTACTTTCTTAGCTTTCTAAGATTTTTAACAAGTCTTCAGTATTTGGTAAAATTCTTTTCTTAAGCCACATAACGTTGACCAAATATTCCCAGTTATCCTTCCATTTTGACCCATTTCCCCCAGACAGAACTAGTCTAACTCAGCAAAGTTTGTAGGCCAACTTGCTCACACATCTTCAGCTCTCTGTACAATTTTTCTGAAATTCAAATCAAGCGTTAACTTCACATAATGTTATTTCTTCGTGATTCCATCCATTTTGTTGAAGTTAACACATTAACTTAATTTCGGGAGCAGGGCCAAGCCCAAACCACACTTCTAACTCTTCAAGCGGCCTATTTATTCTCTGCTCATCCACTCTTCTCATTTTGTCGTGTTTTGTCAAACCCACCCTCCCTTACCCTTTACTCCTTTCATTTAACATTTCTTTATCCATAACTGTGCATTGTTTTTTCCTTTCGCCATAGGTTTTGTCTGGGGGCTCCTATCTTGGCTCGGGAATAAATAAGAGGAACTGCCTCCCGAAGACATACCCCCACTCAGAGTGTCCACATCCCAAGCCCTCCATCATTCTCCCAGATGACCAAATCAACATCTCTTCATCCCTCCATCCTTTCATGCCCTCATCCCTTCCTCCCTCTCCCCTTTATCCCTAATGCATTCATAAATAAATCTTTAAACGCATAGGTTTGTGGCGTAGTCCTTGCTAGTGAAGTAAAATGTAGCAGTGCCACCGGTGGCACTGTCTCAGGTTTGGACGATCTCTTTTTTACCTCCAAACATTGCGACTGTCGTTATGGCCAAACTTTTTAACCTTAGTGTCTACAACCCCCTGGACACGTCTGTGGAAATTCAGGCCTTGATCCTGAATTTACAAACTGTAGCATAGTTTTTAAAAGTTGCTTTCAAAGTAATGGCTAATTCCTTGCTGAGTGGCCGTTGGCCTGTTTTTGAACAGGTCCAGTCTGAACAGTGTCAAGTTTCTTGTCATCATCTTCACAAAACCCTTTGGTGTTGCTTGGGTTTGATACAAAAACACATTTATTTCGGAAACCCGAGACTTACAACCTGCTTAAAAGCATGGTATCATCATCATCATCATCATCATCATCATCATTGTCATCGTCATCATCATCATCATCATTTTTGAGACCAAAATGCTTATTAAATAATGAATGACATTTTAGCCTGAAAGGTATGAAAGGCAATTGTTTTTTCCTGATTATAAATAAGTTCATGTTTTTCCTAATGCTGTTTTCATGTACTTTGGCCCATAAATCTGTCTTTTCTTGATGTTTATGGTACCTAAACACACTTCCTAACAGACATCAGTGAAATCCCTGCACCATAAGCTTCTGTGACCTTTCCTTTATGTCCAAGGATTAGTCAGCCAAATGGGACAAAGCCACAATCAATAACTGCACTAAATCATCAACAGCAGTGAAGATCAGAGACGCCTTACCTCCATGGCCCCTTAAACACCTGCATTCCTCCAGAGGGACGTGCTTAGACAGGGTTTCAACAGTCTAACAGTATGCAGAGTGCCACTGCAGCAGTAAAATGTATCATCTCCATCTGAGATAAGCCATAGTGAGGAGAGGCTAATGCACTCTGTCCTAAACAGGTTACAGAAGAAGTGAAAAGTGGGAAAAATCATCTTCAGAAAAGTAAATCTTTCTAAATCTATTAGAGCGTGTTTCCACCTGCGGTTTTTCCTTGACCTTTATGTCTGACCGGAATAAACGATGCTTCCACTGTGCTTTCTCTGCTTCCTTATTGCTTCATCTTTCTCAGTCTTGCAGCACATTCCCTCTCTCGCTGTTTTCAAATCACACATTTGATCAGCCCTGCAGATCTTTACTTCATACACACACAAGAAAAAATACCCTCCAGAATATCTTAAAGACAGTCAGATAGGGCATCATAAAATATTTATGTGGGGTGATGTTTGTTTTACAACCTTTGTATTTTATGTGAATTTAGCATCAACCGTTGATGGGTGGCAAAAGTTTCTGTGATCCTTGATCTGTCTGTCTTTTAAAATAATTTTTGCCTAAGTGTTTCATTTTGCTCCTAACAATAAACTTGACTTGACTACGTCATCTATCACAATGATAAGAAACCCGACTGTGTTCCTGCCAGCCTTCAGTTTGAAAGACATTGCTCTAATCTTTGAATGAATTGACTTGCATGTGTTGCAAGTTTAATAAAACTTGAGCTGGCCCACATTTTCACTTATTTTACAACTACAAACTTCAAAGCATCTTCAATAGATTTTATGCTTCACACACAAAGCAGGGCATATTGAAAGATGAAGCTGTTTGCAAAAAAAACTCCATTGGATCTAATTTGACTACTTTTGTTTGAACTGAGAAACTCAGAACAAAGAAATCAATATTTAAGGAAAGACCTTAATGACTGTAACATAAGTAAGAATCAACACACAAAGCTTGTCAATCATGGCAGTTGTTGCTTGTATTAATTTAACCAGCGAGTGAGGAGAGCTAGATCCATTAGATCTTAAAACAAACAAACAAAAAACAAAAACAAAACAAAATGGAATTAGCATTTGTTGGATTTTAAAGGAGTTCAAAGCACACAAAATGATAATATATCAGGGTAATTTCAAACAAACTCAGAGTCATAATTCATAATGTGTAACATGTATCGAGCTTTGGTGTATTTTCTAAAACAGCATCATTACAATACATCCTCCAAACCTGTTGGTGGCGGTAATTCGCCAACTGCAATTTTGTTAATACCTACAGGAACAGAAAAAGAACTGTTTTTACTTTCCCTGTTTAGTTCTTCTAGTCTCAAACAACCAGGGAGATTCTGTTGGATAAATCTAAGCAATGTCAGATGATAAGGTCGGTGTTTTTATCTTTAAGCTCGCTTTGGAATGTGAATGTCAAATTTAAGCCGCCCTGTCATTGATGTAGCCCTTCATGTGGTCGGTTAGCATTAGCTTCAAGCTGTTTCAGTCAGAATAGCTTTTTTGTATTTGTTTTTGCGCAATTGTATACTCGTGTAAAGTGCTTTAAAGTACTGGGAACAGATAGCAAATGCTACAGTCACTATTAAGCTGTTATAATAACAGCAAACATAACTTTTAGACGATGTTTTTGCTTAAATATCCCGAAGTTTGTTTATGGCATAAAGTTTGAGCCTAGTTAGAGCTAAATATCTAGTTTACAGACGGATGTAAATATGCTGAGCTCAAGCGGACTGTTTCAGGAAACAAACCTGTCACTTATAACAGAGCTTCTTCTCTGACTCTAATCCACATTGCAGTATAACTACAAGGAAAAAAATATAAAATTAGCCAGTAAAAAGACAGGTTACAGTTTTGCGATAACTGAATATTTACTAGGAAAGTGGTCAATTAATATAATGCATTAGTTCTGTAAACCCTGTTTTAGGAATCCCCTCTCTAATCCGTTTGTCTCTGTGTTTCTACGGACGTGAATGCAGAATCCTCTGGGTCAACTCAGGGACCTGGTGGAGCTGAAAGACCAGCTGGAGGACATCCAGAAACGGGTGGAAGATGAGATACAGGCTGGGATTCCTCCAGTAAGGCTCACAATGGAATAAATGTTCAGGTTATTTTTGCACTGATATCATTTCAGAGGCAAATAGTCTGTAAAAACATTGATAATAATATATATGAGGGTGAAAGTGTTATACACACACCTCTCACTTTCACTGGTTCATATTTTTCTTCTATTGAGCTTGATTGTTATATATTTTTATCAGTAGAAAACATCAAAAACTGCAGAAGTAGCAAAATGGCAAATCTGAGAAATGACTAGCATCCAATCAATTTAATTTGATTATTAATATTTGAGTTTGTTTTATTTCATTAAATATTATGAATCATTCAAGTATATAAATTTAACTTAAACTTCCAGATTACTATTTACTTTTATCAAGTTAAAATAAGTGGAGTAATATTCAGCCTGCCATCTTCACTTTGAACTTCGCTTGGAAACAACGTCTTAATCTTCGGTGTCTTTGAAAATGACGGCTGAATTGTGAGTGCATGTTGCTGTCAGTCATCTGTAGAAACCACCAGTATGATTCTTCTTGTCTTTTCCAGGGAGGCAGTCTGCTCGCTTCTCCTTTCTTGAAGGGTTTCCTGGCCGGTTATGTGGTCGCCAGGCTACGCTCTTCGGCGCTGATGGGTGTTGCAATAGGAACATGCACAGGGATATACGCAGCGCAAAACTACGCTGTTCCAAATATTGAAAACACCGTCAAGGAATACATACAGAACCTGAAAGGACGACGTAAATGAGGAGAAAGTGGCAAAATGGAGAAAGTTTACAACATCAAAGTGGCGCTGGTACAGCTGTGATGTACTTTCTGTATTGATCAGTATAACACTCAGTCCCAATTTGATAATTGTGGGCTATTTTTTTGTGTCATGTTGAGCTAAATTTATGCTAAACGCAGGGAGCATTTAATGAGAATTAAAATGGAAATATCTGCAGTTTCAAAAAGGAGAAAATATTGATTGATATTTTGGGAGAATCCCCAGTGATGGAAATGGAAACGCATTGTGAAAATTTTATCTAACAAAAATGAGGGGGAGGGAAAAAAATTGTTCAGTTTCAACATATAATAACGCTTATGGGAAAACTCAAAAGTTGGGTACTTTATAAAGCTAATTCAGAACGAGTTAAATAAAATGTATGCTCCTGCACAAGAGCAAAGAGTGGCAGAATATGCTTGGTAGACCAATTACAGACGCACTAATTAGTCAGAGATCAAACTCAACAAATCACCTCTGATTGCTCATCACACTGAAAATGCTGAAAATAAATGATATTTTCCCTGTACATTCAGTTAATCATGAGTAATGAAGGCCAGCATTTCCGGTTTACAATGAACCAAAATGATATCTTTTTAGTTTAATAAAAATCATGTAAAACTTCAAGACATATACTTCCATTCCATAACTTTATGCTGGATTTAAACTACTCAACTGTGTAAAAAGAACCTGGATCACATGCTTCCCCCCTCTTTATTTTTCTAAAGACTATGTCTTTAGAAAATAAAATGGGAATCAGCCCAAGTGTAAAAGAAAACTGGAATTATGTGTTGGCCAGGAAAAGCTTGATCACTGCATCTTCAGTTCTAAAATAATGCTGTGGTATTTTACACCAATTATAGGTTTTCTTTAACATCTCATGCCCTCAGTCAATCAGAAAAGACCTGCAGGCGCCTTAATTAATGTACTTTGTTTTTTTCTGTGTAAAAAAGCCTCAGCCTGGCCCTGAGTGTATGTCTCTGTGTGTAACCTGTCAGATCCCAACTGTTTTTTTCTTTTATTATTATTTGCAAGTGATGGAACATTTATGGTATAAAGTGGCTTGCCTACATCACTTCCTTTTTTTGGCTACAGAATTCATGTAACTATTGTTTTTGTTGAATGTTTAAAATCACTTTCCTGTTTTACAAGTTGACGCATTTTTGCCCCCCTTGAATGTGTCCGACTCTCCAGTCTCCGCTTGTCAACGATCCGTATCCAGAGTTGTGCAGAGTTGTTTTTAGTTTTTGTGCACAAAAATTAAAAATAGGTATATGTAGTGTTATTGTTTGTGAGAATATCAGTGGAAATTTGTTGTATGTGTAAGAGTGCCTAATCTGGTTTGGACTTGATCTTATCTCATCTCATGCCATGTGTGCAATAGCCTTTTCCTCTCAGATCTGGCTGCCTGTTTCATGCTGGAAACCAGTTGATTCTTATTATTTTTGCACTTCTTTTAGAGATTTCAATTTGTTACATTATTTTTGACAGAGCTATATTTACCATATGATGTGTCAAAAACCTGTTTGTTAGATATTTAACATATTTGAGAAAAAAAGTCACTTTGTTTTGCATGTGTCCACTTTATCTTAAAACGCCCCCTGCTGGTTGGCTGAAAGATTATTGAAGCTATTCAAACTGCAATAAGTTTCTTATCTTTTAGAATGCAAATTAAATGACATAACCCCTTATAGATATTCTAATGTCAAAAATTTGAATTGTGATTCATTTGAAGATATTTTTAAAAATATAGAAATAGATTGAAAATATCACATTTTGTGCAATTGTGTTAAAAATTGTTTTAAAGTTGCCTTTGAAGGTAAAGCAGGAAATGATATCTGGAACAGAAGAGTGAAGATGTGCCTATTGACAATCATGTTGTTTTGCTTGTATTGGTTTGCAGGGTTTGGTGTTTGAAGTTTTCAGTTTTGCTTTCAGGCATATTCTCCTGAAATTATTTTGCGCCGCTTCATTATTCTTTAACTTGTTTTATTTGTTTCTGTTTTCATTCCTGCCTGCACGACTGAAACTCCACAGACTGAAATTCCACTGAAATGTCATAAAAAAACTCACCAAAACTGTAACAAATTTATTTCAGTTGTTCAAATAAATGAGAAATTATGAGAACTGTGTTTGTGTTATAAATTGTTTTTAAAATACAGATCAATACATGGTTTTCTCCTAATTTTTGACATCCAAAGACCAAATATCTGTTTTGTTTTCTTTTTACTGTTACAGATTCAGGTTAAAATAATATTTAGCCATCGATGGCACATGAGAGAAATATATCAGCTTACACGTTAAAATGACCTACAATCAATTTATTGCTTGCATATAAGTTGCAGGAAAGTTAAAAACATGAAAGAGATCCAATTAACAATCAGAAAGAGAGCAACTATGAACACCAACACCAAGTTATCTTTATTTAAATTGTTGAAAAAAAGCTGGCAAAGCTGGAAGATGTCATTAGAAAATGAACTGATGTCAGTTTCTGTTCATTAGGAAGAGATTCAGGCATCCGCTGTCTCCTAAAAAACAACAATGAAATTCAGTGTGAGCACACCTTTACAAGACAGGGTAGATCTTTTTTTTAAAGGTTAAATCTATACGGTTAGTTGGACTTGCTAATAAAACAGTCAACCGAAAATAGGAAAATGAGTAACATAACACAAGTATTTAAAGCATTCAATAAAGATAGCTTTTTTTGCATGTTTGAAATAATTCAGATCATTAAACAAATGTTATCAGAACAGACAGACTTAGTAAGACAAAAACACAGTTTTTAAATGATGTCATTCACTGAGGGGGGCGGAGTTGATCCAAACCAATCTGGGTGCATGTAAAAGAGTAACTGCCCCCTCGTCAAATGATAAATCAAACCCTTTTTTAGAAGCTGGTTTCTTTTCACTGCCACACCCAGACCTGATTACAATCACTATAATGAAAAAAAACACTTAAGCAGAACCTGTCTGACAACGTGAAATAGCGACCAATCAAAGTCGATTCTAAAAAGAGTCAAGAACAGATGAACAGTCACTGACGTCTATCTGTAAGAAGGTCACAAGAAACGCTTGAACTAGTCAAACTGCAAAGAGTCGCACATGTTGCTCTCTAGTAGAAGGTCATGAAGGAGGCCCAGATAAAACTAAGCTAACTGTGAAAGTAATCTGAATGAAACTGAATGAAAACAATCCTGCAAAAATCCCTCCACTCACTAATTACCACAGGCTTATTGGCAGCTGTTGTCACCAAAGACGGGACAACCAGTTTAAGAGTCAGCAGTTCCATCTTAGTGTGCCGGGTTAGTTTGGATCAAGTATTTTATATTTTACCCTTAATAGAAGAAATCGTCTTTTGAAAACAACATTTTGTATTTGCTCAGGAAAACTGAGCGTGGCATTAAAATTTGTTTGAAGTTCTGAAACACATAATCTCAATCAGAACAACATGTTAGGGCTCAAATACTTTTTTATTATTATAAATAGTGTCAACTCACCAAATTCTGGTTGAGAGTCATCAGGCCTCCTGCGAAAGCAAACACTTAAATGTCAGTAACCTCTTACCCTTTTGTCAGGATACTAAAATAATCCTCTTTTCTATAAAAACAAAATATGAATATTATTCATCATATTAAGAATACTTAAAAAATGACTTTATGAAATTTTTATATATAAAACAAATTTTATATATAAAATTTAAACAAAGTGCAGTCATTTCCGATATTTATTTGACAAAATCTGACGGCCACGCCGTCTCACCAGAAAAGGCAGATCTCA
Organism: Micropoecilia bifurca; assembly: GCA_903067075.1. Lineage (NCBI taxonomy): Eukaryota > Metazoa > Chordata > Actinopteri > Cyprinodontiformes > Poeciliidae > Micropoecilia > Micropoecilia bifurca. The sequence goes on from CAEGAF010128906.1 coordinate 24,153, forward strand.
TGCAGCCCTTGTCTCCGCGAATCAGTTGCCCGTCGGCTGGGTTCACACACCAGCAGTGGCCCTGGAAGCACTGCTGGGCCGCGTACCGACCCAGCTTGTCGCACCTGGGGAGGAAGCCAGGCAACAGGGGTGACTTCACACCAGTAGCTTCCATCTGGCACTGGGTGATGGGAGTGGCTGCAAGAAAAAGGCATTTAGAAATTTGTTATCACACTTGTTTGTTTGTTATGTAGACAAGATTATCCCATTAATTGTGTGAAAGAAGGTAATTCAAGCAGAAACGTACAGGGTTTTTTAGTTTCGCTTGATTCCTCCTGCAGCGCAAAGAAAAAAAAATTAAAGAGACGACTTGGCTTGACAAAGATAAAAGAAGGCATTTACTTCAATGATACACATTATAGATTAGGAAGGGAGGCAGGGAAGTGGAGTAAAATCATGTTTTACCTCCATGGTGGTATCCATCATCTCCATTGCAGGGCTCATGGGGATGTGCATCCTCACAGGCACCGAAGCTGCAGACCAAAAGACAAGCAACATGTGAGACAGAGAGAACATGTCCGTTACAGAGGCCTGACCATAAGCTCTTAGTGTTTCGCCTGAATCTTGTTTGTTCTTGAATATTATTATCAATTTCCTTTTATGTGAGGGTGACAGCTCAGGTGCGATACTTGTAACTTTGAGACAACAGAATAATGATCCCAAACACACATTAAAACTGATGTCCCTGGATTTTAACAAGGTCTGCTGCTCCTAAAATAAGCAATTGTGTTTTTTTAATTGTTTGTGATCAGATATTGTTTGCGTGTCACAAATACTTAAATAGATTATAGAAGAAGTAGGCTACTTTTGTTACTATTGGCTATTCCGGAAAAAACCTTGAGTATTTCTTCATGCAGAGAGTCTTTTTTTTTCAAGATATTTTTTTGGCTCTAGTGGCCTTTATTTGATAGTTAATTGACAGGAAAGTGGGTAATGAGAGAAGGGGGGAAGGCATGCAGCAAAAGCCGCCAAGGCTGGGAATCCTGCAACAGCTGTGTGAAGGACTAAGGCCTCCATATGTGCCACCAGAGCATCCCCCTATGCAGAGAGTCTTGATAATTCTTTATGAGATACATATTGAATTTACCAGCAAAGTTACATTTTTTGGAACCCAAAAACTGCTGGCTGTAATTGACACTATTTGCTCTTTATGGTGCCACAAGCTCTGATTGCAGAAGCTGTTGCTGTGCTGAAAAACTAGGTTTTCCAACAAAGAACATTTGAAATCCTGAACAATTTAAACAGAAAAAAACACTGCATACGCTTTGTTTTGAATGGGGAACTCCATATAAGTCACTGTGTGCTTTTATTTTTTCTAACAGATTAGGCTAGTGATAACCATGTGCCGGAAGTGAAAGGACCAAAAGTACTGAAAGATAATTTATTCAATTTTTATGTCCTCAGCTGTGACTAATGTTCAAAAACCCCCATTAAATTACTAATCTAGTTGACAATCCATTATGTGTTCACAGCAAAGAAAGAAGTGTAGATTACAATACAATGTTCCTAATGGGAATTGAACGCTGCCTCCTCACCAGATCCTCCATTGGTCATCTTCATGTTCATGTTGTTGTTCTGATCCTGCAGGTTCTTGATGTCGTTCCCCTGGTTGACCAGAAGGTAGGCGATCGCTGCCTGACCCATGATTAGCACACAAGCCAACAGGGTGAGTCCTGCCACCTTGTAGGCCCGGCTGGACGACGGGCTGAAAAGAGACGCAAGGAGGAGAGAAGAGGCCTTTTTTTGTTGTTCTTTTATTAAGTAAAAGAAGGTCAAAGAAATGTGTAATTCTGGAGTCACATTTAATAAATAAAACCCAGATTTTTTATTTATTTTTTTTAACATAAAATGTTCTCTAAAAGAGGAACTTAGCTCAGGGTATTCAACACATACACCCACTACACACACACAGATGACATCAGTTGTTGCTAACCAGATACGTAAAAAAATGTTTGGGAATTGTTCTTTTCTTTTTATTGTTGTTTTTAAATCAACCGTAGCTTTTAATGACTTTTAAAAATATATACTTCCTCTGAGCATCCTGATACATCTTAGAATTATACTGAAATCCACAACCACAGACTAAAACACTTTCTCGGATTTCAAAAATACCCTAAAGTAGTATTTGTTCATACAATTTTTTCAAATTTTTCTAATACTTTTACAGACGTGGGCAGAGCAACAACCTTCATAATGGACCATAAAATGTGTCATTTCAAAAGTAAGTTCATCTGCTATCAGTAAATATACTTTTTTTCCCTTTTGTCTGGTTCAGTTCCAATATCGCATTTCAAACTTTTTTTAACTGCAAGATGGAAATAAATTGAATAGGTTATCCATTGACCCTGCTGATTGCCACCATTTTAAAATGTCCAAGGAATTCAATAAATACTATATAAGAAATCAATAAACAGCGAAGCAGTGATTTACAGAAGTAAGTTGCTCCTCACATTATTTAGAAGAGAAAGTTAGTTGGAATATAAACTATACCCAAACTGCCTTGTTTCAATAATTTATCGCGATATTTTTACAATGACATAGAACAAAACCGATCTTTTTTTATCCCGAAACCAGGAGGACTTTAAATAACAAAGCATTAAATAAAAACAACACAGCAAAAGTATGGTCATATAAAAATGCAAGCATAAATTCATGAATTTTGATAATGAAAAACATAAACATCTCCCTTCTTACCCCTGAGCTGCTGGGCCCACATTGACGACTGTTTGTTCAAGAAGAGGTTGGGTTGGGATCTCTGGGTCAGACATTTTTCACTCAAACACCTGGAGACACAAACGCGCCGTCAGGACACTGATGCTGCTCTGTCAGGAAGTGAAGAGAAGATGAGCGAGGTTTAGTTTACCTTCTGTTAGAACAGGATGGAGGTTGTTGCGCAGTAATGACTGAAGTCTCTCAGATTTTGCCCTTTTCACGGATCTGAGTCAGACGGAACTGAAAGTGATTGGAAGAAAAAACCCTGAACAGCCTTGTCCTGCTACGGCTGGATGTTTTTTTTTTTTTTTTCTCGTCTTGATTTTCTGGTTGGCTGCTCACTCTGACTCATCATCTGTTACCTAGAAAAGCAGAGAGACTTCGGCTCGAATAGACTTGTTGAAATCCCCCCGTTACACATATTCAAGCTGCTTTACATATTTTCTAAGAATAACAATATCTGTCAACAAACAACATGTTGTTAAGTTAAAAAAAAGTTTTTAAAAAATGCTTTTGTGAATAAAAAATGTTTATATAATCCTAGATTAAGGATTTGAAATGACTTTTATATTATTGTTATTTTGATTGCCGTTGTATCCGTGTGATTAAAACTTTCATTTTGTGACATCAGCTTCATACTTAAGATATCTTTCAGTTTTTTCTGGAATAAACATTTAAATATCACAATGATTATAGATAATTGGCATAGTTTCTAAGTTTCCTAATCTGAAGCTATAGTCACGTCTTCATTAAATGTCGAAACTGCAGTTCAATCATTAGAAATTTGCATAAGGATGATGCAATAGAATAGAATAGAATAGAATAGAATAGAATAGAATAGAATAGAATAGAATAGCAAAAAAATATGGTCTTATCTGAATAAGGGATTTTATTTTTTTACAAATCACAGGCAGCTAAACAACCCTATCATTGTCTACGTATGACTTAAAGAGGGAGGAACAAGAAGTAGCAGGGGAATTATACATTTTAATTTATTTATTTATAACTGTAAGGAATCAGCTGTTCAACTATTTTTCCTTTGGTTTCTCATTGTTGGATTTCACAAGCAGGCACAAAGAGTTTAATAGCTGATCAAATCCAAGTTTTTTTTTTATTATTGATTGACATCACATTGATAACCTGTATCTATACTCATTCTAAATTCATTAATTCTTTGATACATATGTCATGTCTAGTGTGGGGGTTGGACATGTGTTAAATGAGATGACCTGGTTTGTGAACAAGTTTATGGTTAATACACATCATCATAATTTAAACTAAACAGCAACAAAAGTTTCAACTCCAAACACAACAACACAAGATAAAACAACAGATATCTGATATAGTCTGAGATAGTCTGATCTCTCTGGCTCTGGCGTTATTAACCTGAAATTCTTCTGACTTTTTTCATATCTGTTGTTGTTGATGCTTGCGGTTGCTTTGAATTTCGTTTGTATTTCTAGTTTTTCTTCCTGATTTTAACTTCCCTTCACTGTTGTCACTTCAGAGAAGTTTCTCTTAATAGGGGTATTTAGTTGGATCATCCACCCAAATTCAGATTTCAGCCTGCAGTTTGGTTCTTGGTCTTCAGAGGTGGGAGAAAAAAACATTGTAAATGGATTCAGGTTAGGAAGATAACTGAATTGGATAAAAAGCTATAAATATTTAGTCTGAAAATAGTCAGCAAATTGGGGAAATACTTCAGGTCTCATTATGCTAGTAGTTACACTTTCCAGATCTTTTGTTAGGATCGCACAACTTTAGAGGCATAACCTCTTAAGTTGACCTTATTTTCCTCCGTTGATGACAACATGTGTTTGTCTCAGTCCTTGGGTCAAACACTTCTCCATCCAGAAAGATAACTGCAGCTATTTCCTTTGGAAAAGCTGAAACTAACACGTTTGAAAGAATAAAAAATGTACCTTTTGATATTGTTATGATAATGTGGATTCAACAACAAGACATGTCTGGAAAAAGCTACTCCAACTTTATGATTTCAAAACATACATTATTAAGTCAGTCAGAGTTTGTACAGTTAATTAATTACCATTCATAAGGCTTATCGCTTTTTAATGCTAATGACATTCACTTGTTTAAGCTTTATGACAACATGTCTATTTATTTGCTACAAAATTGTAATGTTTTTTTAACCACTAACCATTGTGTAATTGTGCTTACATCACAGACCTCATATTTTAGCAGAAGACCTCATATTTTAGCAGAAGACAAATACAGCATGTTGGCATGCTGTACAAATACAGCATGTTGGCATGCTGTATTTGTATATTAAGGCAAAAAGACTAAAATAAATAAATAAATATTTAGAAAATATAATCATAACTGGTTAACCATTGTATTTTTTGCTCCCAGAAACGTTTTACAATTTATTTACAAGTTTGTTTTAGATTTGGAGGTATGCCTCTGAAATAAAGGTAAACAAATGAACAGTTTGTCAGTATTTTTTAGTAATTTGTTTTCGTGTATGAACGGTTGAATACAGTTCTCAGTGGTTCTCTCACTACCAGACGACAGGGGGCGGTAGCTGACTCAAAGACGGAAGCCTTCGCGTGTTGTGATTGGTTGAAACCCTACTGTTGCAGGAAGCTGCTGTTCAGCTTTAGGCATTTTTGTGAGACAGCTGACTATAAACAAAGCATATCCCGCGTTACAAAGGTATATTTATGAACTCATGCTTTATACAATACGCAGGAACCGTGAAAGACATGAAAATGCCGTTTACAAACGCGCCTAACGCCATTAGCATAAATGTATAGCGGCAAATTTGAAAAGCTTTACAACCAAAACTACTTGTTTGAGCTAGCTGACTGCTCCGCGCTCATATTTGTCTAAGAAATTTTAACTTTGAAGGTTTAATTAGAAAATATTATTTGTCCTTGTTCTTTTTTCTAATAAAATACAAGGAAACGACAACAAGTTACCAATAGATAAAACGAAGCCACTGAGTAATGTTTGCTTAGAAAAAAATAGTTCATGTAACGTTTTAATGGTTGCAGGTTTCATATAACGTAGCCTAACTTTTTGCCTTTTTCCACAGATGATGCGAAGACCCAGAGCAACAACTGCCAAAGCTGTAATTTACAACGAAAATGAAAATACAGATTCCGAGCAGTGAGTTATGTTTACTTATTTAAATCAATAAGTCTATTATTTTAAAAATACAAAGTAGCTTCGTGGTCATGTTCAAAGTGACTAGAAGATTTGAAATGACCTCACACTGTGATACTAATTTACCTGCATTTAAGATTGTTCTCTCTGAGATGAATCTTTAGACACGGCTTTACAGTTCCTTGTAAATATTTTTGTACAAAAAAGCATATAAAGTTTTAATGTATATTTATTGTAATAAGCATACAGAAATAAATTACTTATATGGCCTTCAAGATGTTCACAAAAAGAAAACTGAGAACTTTACGCTGTTGTCACTAAAGAAAATCCAGTGTGGCCAGCTGTTTTCCAAAATTACCAAACCATAAAAAAGAGATTAAATACACCTAAGTTATTTAATCTTGACTTTCTATCAGCCTTAACCGATTGGCTAGTAAAGGAGCTATTAACTGTACATGTCATAAATCTGATCATGTCACCAGGTTTGCAAAAAGTTTTTAATATTAAAAAATTGACACCAATGTATAATTTTTTCTTTATGTTGCTGGTGGCTTTATGTTGGTCTAGCACTAAAAATACTACCAAAACACATTTAAGTTGATGTTTGTAATGGGAAAATGTTAAAGAGTGTTGCATAATTTTACAAATTTCCGTCCTTTTTTTCTGTTACCGATGTTGAACTTTTATTCTTGTCGTACAATTAGGTCTTTTGCTCAGATGGAGAGTAGTGATGAAGAGATGGACGAGTGGAAGCCATCGGAGTTGACAAAAGCTACCGGGAAAGTTGCCAGAGCACCTAAAGATGGAGGGTTGAAAGCTGTGCCCAAGAGGACCGTTAAACCAAAACAACCTAAAGTTCCCAAACAACCTAAGGTCCCTAAACCCAGGGTGCCCTGCAAACGTGCAGCAGAACAAGAAGATGCTGCCATGTCTGTTTCTGGTGGAAAAAAGAGAAAGAAGTCTAATGATGATGATTTAGGAGAACATGAAAGGAAAACACAGACGGGTTGCCCTGAAGAACAGAAGACTGAAAAAAGAGGCAATAGTGTCAGAATGAAGGAAGAGGTAATTATAACGGCCACCTCAGCAAGAATAAGCAAAACACACCTTTGGTGATGATAGAAATACAGATTTGATCCACGTCAGATCAAATCAACTTGACTATTTTTTCTCATCTTTTTTTTATTCCTGTTTCTGGTAATATTTTTATTTCTGTTTTTTAGAGGATCTCTTTTATTGTGTCGGACGGCCATTGGACAGACGGATGGACAGACGAAGGGACGTCACAGTCTGGGCTCCAAGTAAAGAAGGAGGAAGCGCCGGAGGAAGATTTCACTTTTGATGAGCCGAGTCTAAAAAAGCAGAAGACCAGCGAGACCTGCCAGAGACAACGACCCACCTTCCCAGAGTCCGGAGAGCACTCTCAGAGGAATGAACTCAACATGAACTGGGACCTGACTGAGGTGGAGAGGACATGATTTATCCTTGAATTCTTGAATAATTTGTCTTTTAACTTTTAAAAAAAATTTTTTTTTAGAGAAGATCAAAGTTAACGGAAGTTGCATGTTAATTAACGGTTTATGACAAAAAAAAAAGAGATGTAATCTGAAACTTTTTAAACCTTCTCTATATTATGTTCTTCCACTTTTTTCAGTACATTGTAACCTGACAGAAAACACAGAAAACAACTAATTCCTACAACTCATGCAAGGATTTGCAAAGGCTAAACAACTAAATGCATGAAAAGTATCTGCATTTTTCCATTGCATGTATGAGTTTTCTACTGTCTCTATTGGTCTCCTCAGGTTCTCTCTACACTAACATGTGTGGAGCGGTGGGTGTGCAGAAACATCATCAAGCTGCTTCGCGAGGAAAACACTGTTCCCTTCATGGTGCGCTACCGCAAAGAGATGATCAACCACATGGACGCAGATGCGGTTCGAGACGTCCAGATGGTCTATGAGGAGTTATGGTAGGCATTGTGCACAAAACAAATATCCGTTAAACCCCCCAGGACTTATTAGAAATCTGTTAAATATCAGATGACTGCATAAAGTCACACATTTACTTGTGAAAAGCTACATTGTGGAGTGTTTCTGAGATGATGTATCAGCTGTTGGCCGCTAGATGGTGGTAGTGGTTCATCTTGGCCCAAAACGTCTGCATGTCTGTTGTTGATGTTCAGCCGTCCTTTTTGTTGTCCTTGGTTAAGATGGATTTCTTGTTATCTGATTTCTTCATATGTTTAGTTCTCTTGCTAAGAAGACCCAGTCTGTGATCCAGAACCTGAAGAAGGATGGTGTTCTGACACTTGAGTTGGAAGAAAGCCTCAGGAGCTGCCGATCAGCTGATGACCTGGATCATGTGGTCAGATTTTTATTCACTGATAAACTATCTAAATTGACTTCAACATCTCAGTGTTCACACCTGATTGACTGCTTGCCTGGATGAGAGTATATAAATTGTACAACTCGTGGCAAAAAAATGAAGCTTTTTAAAAAAATTGTAGCAAAAAGAATGGAAGACAAATATGACTTTTTTTTAGTAAACAACTAAACCATCTGTTTAAAAAAATCACCTTAAACTTAAGAACATTGTTATAGCTTATATATTTTATCATATAAGGTGTGATGCTGATTTGAAAATAATAAACCTTTCTATGTGATCAATAAAATAAAGCCAAAAATAAAATGGTAATAAAAAACAAATATGGGTTTCACAGGTTCATGTTTAAACATCAATTTTAGCTCCACAATACTGATACATTGAGTTGCTTTTGACTTCTTTGGGTTTTCTTTAAATGTATTTAAACAATTTATATCAGACATGTCCAGTTAGAGCAGTGAGAGTACATTCATGTGGTCTAATAACTCATTTATGTGCAGAGTTTCAGTCCATTTTCTTTGGAGAATATAAGGTTCTGTTCACAGCTAATGCTTCACATAAAATCGGACTAAGTAAAGACAGACGAATCACACCTGGCATTTTAATCCATCTTGTGTTAACAGATATAATTTACCTACTTCACATGTAAAATAGGTACATGTGAAGTAGGTAAACACAAAGAAATACAATGTAAACACAAATAAATACAATGTTTAAAACTGAGTTGTTTAAAAATGAAAATTCTCAAAGAGCTTAATTATGTAGTTACAACAGAGTTAAAGAATGATATAAAGAAAAGGTGTGACTGCACAAAGTCAGAGTGTATAAATGGAAAGAAAACAGGATCTGTGCTTTGTGTTTTTACCTGCAGTATTCTCCCTACAAGAAAGGCAGCAAGCTCACTAAAGCTCGCAGGGCCAAAGCATTGGGCCTGGAAGACGCTGCCACCGCACTGTTGAACGCACCACACACTCTGGACCTCAGCGCTTGGGTAAAGCCTGGCACTGAAGGTAGGAGGCACTCGACTGTAGCTGCATACAAAAAACATGCAGGCTTTAAAATGATCATTATTTTCACTATCCTCTATCTCTCTGAAGGCAGATTCTTGTGAAATGGAGACACTTGTGTCTCGGGCTATTTATTCTGTCACATTGTAGCGTATTATTTATTGTTAGTGTGGCTGGAAATAGATGTACAGGGTTTAAAATTTGATTCTTGTATTAATATTGAGATTAAGAGTTGTACTTTGTAAAGTCACTGTGGATCGGTGTTTGTGTGTGTGAGACAGGTCTATCATGTGTGGAGGAAGTGGCCACTGGGATTGAGCATATTTTGGCTGACATGATAGCCAAAGACCCTGAGACACTCACCTACATAAAAACATTGTAAAATTTTTTCCTTTTATGCACATTTTTCTATTTCTGTGTACATAAATTATGTTAATATTGTTTTGTTTTTTTTAAGTCTCTGCTACTGTAAATAATCTCTTGAACATTCCCAAACATATTGTTGTTGTTTCTTCCTGTCAGATGTGAAAAGAGCTTTGTGACCATCCAGTCCAGTGTGTCTAAAACGGCACTAAAGGAAAAAGAGCAGGAGAAAATCGCCCAAGAACACAAAAATCCAGGAGCGGAACACCACAAAATAAAAGACTTTGACAAGTTCCAACTCTACTTTGACTTTAACTGCAACGTTCAGCGCATCCAGCCTCATCAGGTAACAAGATGAAAATAATTACCCATGTTCACATGTACAGGAGCTGGTTCAAAATGTTTTATTCGATTAATCACACCCTAGCGCTGTGATTAATCACAATGCTTAACTTTGTATGCTTCAAATGTAAATATGTAAGTTGTCAAAAGTGTTAAAGACAATCTTTTATTGTCTCAAACCAAATTACCTTAAGATTTGACATTGTTTAGGTTTTCATATTCAGGAAGGTTTAAAAGAAGACATTTTGTTTTTGGAATGCCAACTATAAACCGGTTGTGTTTCAGTGGAAAAATAATTCCTTGTTGCGATGCGTACAACCTTAGTTTTATCCAAACTTCGGGACGTTTTTTTGTAAGTGAAATTTGCCTCTGAGCTCCTTAGTCTGACTCTTTTAACTTCTGTTTACGACTCTGCATTGTTGACTGCACCGTGTGATGCGACGCTTTGAACACTAAGGAACCCTCCATGCAGAAGAGAGGCATTTAGGTCAAAATAGGCAATGCGATTAATCCCAATTATATAATATTGACGCCTTAAACCTTTTAGATGAATCGCATCTGTTGGCGCATTAACGCTGACAGCCCTAATCAGGACCGGAGCAGGCAGGTTTACTTTAAGTGACAAAAGACTTCACAACTGCTGGGATATAATTAATTACTATGTGGTTTTTGTGCCTACCTGATGCACACACACTTATACACACACTTCCTCTGTTTGTGTTCGTGTCATCGATGCATGCCGGTTCTGAATGCTACCCACGTCAGTCGCGGTTAGTCTTGTCTGTGCCTTCGTACCCTCCTCCCCTCCTGCTCGGTCCCCTGTCCTCCCCCTCAGTCTCTACCAGTGACTGGTAGGTTACTCAGAGTTGGTCCCGGGCCTCATGTGTCACCACGGCTCCTGTCACCCGCTGCCTCTGCCACACCACACTCCCTGGCAGCCGTGCTCCTGCCCCGCAGTCGTTTTTAATCACGCACACACATTCTTGCGCACACTTGCTCCGCACAGCCGCGGCCGCCCGAGAGTCCCCTCGTTCTCTCTTCTTAACATATGTGACATGTCCCCCCGCCGACATGCCATTGGATTAGGAGGCTTTGATTGACAGGCGGTCCTCCACAGTGACAGCTTCTGCTGCCGGGCCCACAGGCGGACAAAAGGATGGGGAAGAGGGAGCGGGGGCAGTGAAAGAAAGAAAACACGGGAGGGATGAGCGATGCCGAGGTGCGTTCGTCACTTATCTCTCATGCGCTGCTCCGATCTGCCTCATCCCTCTTTTCTCTGACTAAACCTTATTCCCTCCAATCCACACCTCCCCTCCCACTTGTCATCTGTGTATGCAAGGCATTTAATTCGATGACTCGCCTTTGTCACGGAGTGTTAATCCACAGGCTGCCGTGACCCTGCTAGCTGTCAGATTCCGGCTAAAATGAACCTTTTCTAGCCACGAAGTTGTCAGGGGGAGGAAGCAGGTGAGAGATGTGTTTTGACAGAAGGCATGTGTGTTTGTGCACACTTGCCCGTGCGCTTTAGCACATTATATTAAGCCTCAGCTCTTTTTCTAGTGGGAGAGAAAAGGATGAGATGAGGGAGTTGTTGTCCCAGGGAACTCTTAATGAGTCCCTGAAATTATAAACAACTCATGAACTTAATGAACCTTGAATTTATTTTCAAATGACAGGAGGCTTTTGGTTTTTGTTAGAGTTGTTCAAACATTTAAATAGTATTAAAAAAAAGTTCAATCACTTTTCCTAATCCTCCAGTTGGTTTTTATTCCATTAATGATTGTTAATTTGGAATCATTAACAGTGACTTGGGTTTTGCTGCTTGGAACCATGAAGAACACTTTACATGCTTTCATGAATTTAGTTCAAATGATTCCAGTTTTAAACTCACTTACTGATTAATAAAGCCTGGAATTTCTTTTATTCTTATTTTTTTTAAATGAAATATGATATGAAATTAAATTTGAGAAAAATTTCTATTTACAGGTGAGTTTACGAAGCCTATAATTCCTCATAGCAGGCCAAAAATGTTACTTTCTGATCTAGAAACGTCAGACTGGAAAGAAACGTGATAATTATTTCCATGAAAGCCTTATGTAAAACGACAGCAGGTTTCCAAATTCATCTGAAGTCTGTTCAGGGGAAGCTCTGGCATTCAGCTTGTCTGAAAGTATAATGCGTACACCAGATGTAATTCCATTAGACTTGATTTGAGTCCTCTTCTGAAGGGTACACATTTACCTTATAGCCATAAGACTCCAGCTTGCTCCGCAGCACGCCAGAGCAGATTTATTGAATGTGGAAGTGGGCAGCTTTTAATGCGATTTGCACCGTGATCAAACGGGAGTTTAGCGCTTCTGATCGGGGTTCGCCCGCAGAAGAGCTCAAGCAATTGGAAATGCTTCATCAATTACAGAGAAATATTTGATAAACAGGTTGCGGACTCTGTCTTTCACATCCACTCAACTTGTTCAGGTTGTGTCATATTGCGGCTGTAAACTTCAGTTCACGTGACTTGGATTTTACATTTTATGTCAATGATTGGATGAAATTTAAAACTGCAACAGAGTCCAAGCATCCAGCATGCAACTGTTTCTTAATAGTTGATGGTCCAGACCCTCTGTATACCAAGCTGGAGTGAACAGGGCTCAAAAATACATGGTTAATGTTTCTTTTACATATAAAAAAAAATTAATTCTCTAAAACATTAAGGTTTGTGTTGAAATGTGACAATTATATATATCTGCTTGCATGAACATTACATTTCTGGAGATTAGACATCAGTACATACATTTTTAAATGCATTTTTAAATTTAAACATCTTTTGTATGAAATGGGAAAGCCCTGACAAATGAATCTTTTTGACTCAAACGTCGAGATTATAAGAAAGCGAAAATCTAAATATTTGAGTCTGGAGAAGTACGGAATGTTGAAACGGAAATAATTCAGGAAACGTTGATGACAGTGCCAAGTGTAACAAAATTCAGCAGACAGCTTGATTCCACTCTAATAAACCACATTTCCTCTGCCAGCAAGGTCGAGAAAAGTGCAAATTCTCTGTGAATGTTTGTCAGCGTGGACGCATCTGTTTGTTCTTGATATGGCGGATGGATGGATGTGTTGATGACAGTATACCTCTACAGACCAGATGAGCAAGAGGAGGAGACAGATAGGGGATAGTTGTTGGCTGACTGCCCTTACTTTGGGGCTGAGGAACGGATTAAGGAAAGCAACAGAGGAAAGATTGTCTTTCTGGTCTTGTCAGGATTTGGCCAGGACTTGGCTACCTGTCACTGCTTGGCATGTTTAATACATAAACATATTTACACTCTGCTTCACATCCCTGTTTTGTATCACGCCATTTCTCACAAGCAACCAAACTCTGATAGAAATTGAGAGATTCATGGAGGAACACTAGCTGTGTCCTATCCTAAGTAAAAAAAAAAGAAATAGAAAAGAAAAGAAAAGAAAGCACAAGATGGCATTTTTTTAGCCAGGCCATCACATTTAGAGCCTAACAGAAACATGCATAGTTTGCTTAAGGGATTTATTTTTTCTTAAGTTAGAAGGTTTTAAGAAGTAACATCTTGTTACTTAAGATAAGTGAGGACAGTTTATGTTTTTCATTTTTATATTCATTTTTAAGAACTGAACTAGTTATTATAGGAGTATTTTAAAGAATGTAGTATAATTTTTTTTATTTATTAAATTCAATCTTTATGGTATACACTTTTAAATAAGGGTTCTATAACAGTTCACACACGTGTGTCGCACAAAATCAACGCAACCCGATAATAACATCACATAATCTGATGCTATGGTATTATGCTGATATTGGGGTTAAAAGAGCTTGAAACTATAATTAAAACGTGTGGCTTCACTTACTGTCTGATTTATTTGGCCTGGAATTATCTGAGCCCCTTTTTTTTTTTTGAGAATTACATTATTATACACAGATAATAGCAACCAAAAATAACGTACAAGGTAAGGACACAGCAGAACACTGGATTCTAGACATGTAGGAATGAGAACGCAACAAAATATACACTCAACTTAAGGATGTGAAAGGAAACCCCTGTTTTATTTCCCTGTTTGGACTGAAACCAAGTCCTCTAATGGTTACTAAAACTCTTTGCTGCAGTCTTCTAACTGAGGTTTTTTGTCCTCATCACTCTGAGGATTAGCAAAGTAGGTGGTCATGTTATATTTTATTGTATGCTATAAATGAGTTACAAAAAATAACTGAACTTTGAGAATAGAGGTTTTGCAATGCAGTTTTAAATTCACTAGTTTTGTTGCAGTTGTGGGTTGTCAGAGACATGTTTTGCTTGCTTTTCTTGACAATATGTTAAACCTCAGAGGTTTGATGAAGATGGTTTCAGAAATTTCATCACAAGTTGTCGAGGAAGCCTCGGGCTGAAACATGCCACCGGGAGAGAAATCTTAACTTTCATTGTTATTCAAGCAATCTTTGCTGATTTAATCCTGGCTTCCGCCATTAGCTGTGTTTTAAATTTTTACCCTTGTGTGTGTGTGTGCATGCGCAAGCGAGTCTGTGCGTGTTGCATATGGGTGCGCTGCACGCACCCAACAGTGCTGCTGAGTGGTAATGGTTGTGGCACGATGGGTGGGGGGGAAGGCCTTGCGGTCTCAAAGCTGATGGTGGCATAGTGGTGGCATTTGTCAGCTCGCTTCTTCCGCTTGGGCTCCAGATTGACGTCTTGCTTCTTGGCCCTGTTCCGTGGCAGGCTAAAGGTTCCCGACTGAAAAGGTCAGACACTTACTGCTGTTTGCTTAACAGCATGTAACAGTTCCTCTCAGGGGGTAACCAGCACACAACAACAGGCCCGACCACGGGACACACTCCCAGGCCTCTAACTTTTTATGGAGATGTGAGGGAGCTAAGGAATTTTCTTAGATGATTTATTTTAGAATGATTATTGCACGTTCTTAATTTTGTAGAAGTTATCATTTGAAAATGAGGAGATGAAGAAAATGAGTATTTTACATGGTATGCTTTGTTACCATTTGAACTATAACTATACAAAAAATATATATATATATGTTTTGCTGTTAGAGGTTGACTGTCCATATCATTTTGTCATTCTGTAATGCTTTGTTCCCCTTAACACAGTTGTAAAGTGAAGCACACCTTATGAAATCTTCCCCTTTTGTCTCCTCAATTCATATATTGTCTACCCAGAAATTGAGGTATTAAAGACATGTGTGAGATGTGCCTTTGTTTTTTTGTGGGGGTACATTTTTGGTCACTTTTTTTCTTGTAGTTGAATCTTGATCTTAATTGATGTTGGTTTTCTGGGCTCTTTTGTGCCCTTCTCGACAAATTGTTGATACACTTGTCACTCTTGAGAAGGTTCAGTTTTTGTACCTTTACAGACTAATTGATATTAATTAATATTTTAGCTGATCTTTGCATGCGTTCTAATTAATACATTTATTGATTGTACAGCTAACGGTTTAATCAGAACAAAAATAAATAGGGAGGTGCTCAAACACCTCCCAACTCTAGTTGGGTCATCCATATGTGTGTTTGAGCAGTTGTCAGTGTATTGTAGGTTAAAACGTGCGGCTTTCTGAAGGCTGTGAGTTTCATAATCACATGCCGGGACGTATATCTGCGTGGAGACGTGGGTGTTTTCACTCAGAACTGTGTTTGTGTTCAGACACTGGCGATTAACCGAGGCGAGAGTCTGAAGATTCTGACAGTGAAGGTGAACATCCCTGACAGAGTGAAGAGCGACTTTACTCGATGGTGCATCAACAACAGGTCAGAAACACAATAATACAGAGAAAACTTTGCGCACACAGACAGGCGTATCTGCAGTGGTTATATAAGGTTTCAATGAAGATGTCAGGAGGAGGTGGCTCTACTCTCCTTTATGACACCACAGATTATGACAAACTCATATATCAGTAGAAATATGGAGTCTTTGTTTTGAATTAGAAACGGGCATTAAAACTAAATATGTTTCTTGGTGCTTGATAAGGTTTTAAAATGTGTTCTGCTCTGAATGGTTTTAAATGGACCGAAACACTTTTGTTACTTTTGTCAGGTGGAGGCCAAAGACATTCGTAAGAGAAGAACTTCATGTAATCCTCAGAAATGCAGTAGAAGACTCGTATAAAAGGCTTATTTTGCCTTTCCTCACGCGAAGCTACAGGTATGTTTCTTAATATCAGTTACTGTTTATATAAAGTGTTTATTCTATTAAAATATTCTAAATTAAGACAAAGTTTTTAAATTGATGTCTTTAATATGTAATTTAGCAAACTTAAGCACAAGTTGAAAAAATCTGTAGGTGATAGAACAATTATTTAGGTAGGATCCTTGGTAAGTGTAGAATATGAATCAACAGGCATTATTTGCAAACATCCATGTGATGTTTTCGGCAAATTTACAATAGCATTCTGAAAGGTTGTGAACTAATTAAGTGGTTTCATTCTTTTTGCACGTTTAATGTTTGCCCTTACCTCTTCCCCTTTAAAAAATTTTTTTTGTATTTCTTAACCTTAAAATAACACAAAAAATGACATATTCATCTCCTTTGTATAGCATATTTTTGTAATATCTTTACTGTACAATCTTCTAGTTTGACTTTCTTTCCTGTTGATCCCACTCCTTAGGACTAAGCTAACAAGTGCAGCAGAAAAGGAATCGATCGCCATGTTTGTGCGAAACCTCCGTCAACGCCTGTTGGTCTGTCCAGTCAGGGGAAGTGTCATAATGGGGGTGGACCCCGGCTTCAGATATGGCTGTAAACTGGCTATCCTCTCTCCAACAAGTAAGTGTTCACTCTAGGTCAGTGGTTCTTAACCTGGGTTTGATTGAACCCCAGGGGTCCGATGAGTTGGTCTCAAGTGTTCGGCGGTGTGTCTATACACAAGACACACTTGTGTAAAGTCGTGATGACGGCCCACTTTGCCATCACTTGCTGCAGAGGATCACGTTACATTGCTTAGCCAATCAGTGCTGCGGAGGAACTCTGATTGAAGGAGGTGGATTTGAACTCAGGATGGATTTGAACTTGTGTCTTTATTTACTTCAGCAAAGCTCAGTTTTTACCAAATTCTGTAGCTTTTGGTGTACTTCTAAATTTGCTCCATAGTTGCATCTTTTTGTGGTTGCTACTGCTTCTAGTGGCGTGGGGTGGTAACACAACTAATATAATTACATTATATAAATACCTTGGGTCGTTCCTGGACAGTCAGCTTAACTTTGCTGAAAACACTGACTATATTTTGAAGAACTGTTCTCAGAGACTCTACCTTTTAAGAAGACTTAGTGATCATTGGGTGACCCAACTAGACTCTAGTTGGGTCATCCATATGTCTTGAATTTGGGGGAAAAAAATCATATTTTATTTATCACTACAGAAGGGTTCAGTGAATGCGCATATGGAACTGGTGGGCTCGGTGCCTCAAAAAAGGTTAAGAACCACTGCTCTAGACATGGCAAATTCCATAATATTAATTTTTCTATTAAGAATCATTTGGGAATTGGTGTTCATAGAAGTAATCGATCTCTGGTATTTAAACATCTCAACCTGGTATTGTTATGTCTTACTTTGACAGATCTATAAGGTATTGAACAGAGAGTTCACCCAGGAACGTGATTAATAAAGGAAAACATTGCCACCGCTCTGGACAATTCTACAGAAAAAGTACAAATAAGTCGACAAATTTATGTTGAAACTTGACACATTTTAAAATGAGGGGATTAGACCAAATCTGAGATCTTTATCTTAATTAAAATGTGCATAACCTAAAAAAAATGGTCTGAAAATAGAAAATATTTGAATTAAAGATGTTGTACCAACATGCTATTATGCTATATATCAATTATTCTGGGTTTTTTTTCTATCTTTCTGTTCTCAGGTCAGATTCTCCATACTGATATTGTGTTCCTGCACAATTCAGAACCTCAGAAAGAAGCAGTGAAATTGCGCCACCTCATGGCCACATACAGGTATTACTCATATGTCAAACATAGAATTATATTTCGGGGATAATATAAACTAAACTGGATAAGATGTTACTCACAAGAGAACAGTATAATTAACAGTATTATTTTTACTGAGTATTTTCTTGTCTTCTTAGCTTTTTTTCTCCATTTCATCAAATAGTTGCACCAAAGTCGTCATTGGCAACGGAACTGCTTGTCGTGAAACTGAGTCCTTCTTCGCTGATCTGATCTCCAGACGTTATTTTCACCCACTGGACGTGTCTTACTGGTAAGATCTTAATGCAGTACATACAAATTACACATAAAGCGTGATATAAATACTATGCTGTAAATATAATGTCATAAGCTATAAAATCTGACACTACAGTGTTTTCCCAGTATTTACAAAATTGAAATGTAAAATGTTGCTTTTCCACAAAAAAACACCCTAATAGTTTTTCTTTCTCTTGTTGCTATTTTGCAACTTAATTACCACAAAGTGAAGCCAATCAAACATATTGTCATAGATATTAATAAATTGTAGTTTTACTCTTATGCATTATTATATATTATCATGAAACACACTGCATGAATTGCAGCGTCTGTCAACCACCCATTTATTTTCTGACATTCATATGTTTGAACTTTGAACACGAGCCATTCACTGAAGTTGTAAAGATTTAATTCTGGTGCTCAAAAGGTTGGACCGTTGCAAACATTCTCATTAGGAACATATTGGTTATACAAGTTAGGATGACATGTGGGAAATTGATCTAATTTAAAAAGCAAATAAATTTCAGAGGGGGAAAAAATGCATGGTTGAATCAGAGCAAGAAGGGACGCACAGTGCAGGCAAGCCATCAGAACTGTGTGGGGGGGAGCAGAAAAGCTGGATGAGATGGAGGGAGACAAATTGGAATGTGTCCTCAAGTGAATACCTATTAAAGCCATCTGGAGTTCATTTCACTTCAG
The DNA here is from genome assembly GCA_903067075.1 of Micropoecilia bifurca. Classification (NCBI taxonomy): domain Eukaryota; kingdom Metazoa; phylum Chordata; class Actinopteri; order Cyprinodontiformes; family Poeciliidae; genus Micropoecilia; species Micropoecilia bifurca. Next base: position 43,062 of record CAEGAF010128906.1, read on the forward strand.
TCCAATTAAACGGACGTTTTGTGGTCCAGGTCTCGTCTGTAACTAAATCCAGTCCAAGCTTCAGAATACAACTGCGTAGAAGGCCTGTCCAAGCATAATAACCACTGCCCGCCGTTTGCACCATCTCCTTTACTCAGTGCAGAGCTCCATGTGTGTTTGTTGACTTGAGGTTAGCAGGGGGACCGCAGACTATATTCATTCTGAACACTTTTTGAATGTTTGCAAGAGTTTCTCCCCTGTATTTTTAAGTTCTTACATGTAAAAACACTTTAGAGGTCACACTGTAGGTGCAAAAGTGAATTTCTTTTTTTTTCTAACATGAAATGTTCCTTTCTAAAAGCAGAAGCAAAGTGGAGCATTTGCCAAGTTAACATCCATTTTATTATTACGTTATTTTTTCATAGTTCATATCTCCTGTTACATTTTTTAAATGTAATTTGTAGCTCTCCTCAATACCTTCAGATGATTTAAATATCTTAATTTTTTCTGATCTTTCTTATGTACTGTTTGGGATTCATGATTTTTATAAGACAAGATAATCCTTTAAAGACTGAAACACATTTCTAGCAATAAATTCATGTGAAAAAAGTTCTTTACACTTTACTATAGCTTGGTTTATGGGTGAAATAACTACCAACATTGTAGCCTGCAGCTTAGTTTTTCTAGTTTTTTAGTATCTTTTAAAAATGCAATGAAAATTAATAATTAGGAGTGCTTGACAGAAATGTATTTATTACACAAGCATTGTCATGTAGCTCTGGAAATACAGCAGACTGGTCAGGTGTAAAGTTATAGAAAACGTAAAAGCAGAATTAACTTTGACACTCTCACAGAGCACATTTTCTTCTTAAAATGGAAAGTTTGTCATATCTGAGAATGAACTAAATTAAACTAAAATGTAACTTTTAATGTGCCCAATGCTGCTAGATATTTCAGAAAATGAACACTGCACATTCCACTTCTCTCATCCACTTTGAAACAAGATCTTTGCACCTGTTTCGATAAAATCTAAACATTACAGATCATTTCTCAGTGTTAACATCCACTTTCAGTGGCTTTCTTTAGTTGCATTTAAAGGCAGCAGGATATATCACCATTGCCACATCCGTGTGTGCAACATTCAAATCATGAAGGATTGTTAGGATAATTGTTTGGTGACAATGTATTCTGTAGTTAATTAAGCCTCATCCTGCTACTCATTCCTCCTTCTCTGTCAGCCTTGACTGCAGTAGTTCATTAAAGCCCTCAACCTCATTTACGCCGTCTGCTTCCTGTCTCCCTGTGAGCCTTCAATGTCTCTCCTCCCCCACCCGTTACTGCTTCCCAATGCCCGTCTCTCTCTTTTCGCCTCAATGCACAGCTGAAATGACAGGCAGCAACGGTGGCCTGTAGGACATCCTTCCTTGTAATTTGTGTGTGTTTAAGTGTGCTGGGCTTGGGTACCTACATGTAAAAGTGTGTTTTTGTTCATGTTACCCAGGTTTGGGTACATTCTTTAGTAAGATTTGTGGACTATAGCAGAGACTTATGCATATCTCATGTGTTTTTCTTTCTGCTGATGCTACAATCCTGCTGAGTTTGAGGCAATGCAATTGACTGTCCACTCTACATTGTCCCCCATTTCTTTTGTGAAGTGCCTTGAGATGACATTTGTTCTGAATTGACCCTATATGAACTTCATTGCATAGTGTCAGTAAATTTTGTCTGACATATAAAATCTGGTGCTTTTGTTAATTTCCTTCATCTCCCTGTAAAACCAGTCAATACAGGCCTAACTCCAAAAATTTTCTCCTCCTCCCTCAAAAAAGCTAAATTACATTGACAATAAACAGAAATGTTGACTTTGCCTTTCGTCTAAATGATGTCCAAATTTGGTTAAAAGTGAAAGATGATAAGATGTTTGCACAAAAACCTCAACCCAAGTCTAAATGTAGTTAAAAAGTTGTCTAAACACTGTTTTTGCTGTGTATTTCAAGGCCAAATGGAGACAACGAACATCAGACATAACTACTACTTTTAAAATAAAATCCATAAACATCCATTGTTTCAAGGGCTAAACTCAATAATTCTCTTCTCTGACATTGCTTGCTTAATATTAACCATAGTTGTTAAAAATTGACTTATTGTGATTAGTGTATGTATGTGAGGCGTCAGAGACCAGTCCAAGTGGTCTCTGACGAGGCTTAGCTAAATAACTATTTCACTGCTAACACACAGAGACGGTGACAATAAGTCCTTGACTGTCTTGCCCTCTGGCTTACATCTGTTGGGATGAGATCATTATTACTGGCTAGCTGATGGACCTGGAGGTCAGCAGTGAGGAGACTGGATTCATGACTTCATGTGGGTTAGGGTATGTGTATCCCCTGTCATGTCCTGTGTCCAGGCAGGCTCCCAGGGGCCAAGTTTAGAGACTGATGAACATACAGTGGCAGGACCAGTGATGATTGAGTGAGATCCAGGCTCTCAGTACCCCTAGAAAGGTTTGAAGGTTGGCTAGATGGAGGGACAGATGGATTCAGAGGCAGGGAAAGGCCTCAGCCTTGCTACAAGGAACATCTTTATTTCAAAAGGAAAATGAACCCATGGGTGAGTGATAATGAAAAGGTTATGTCTTTGACTTTTGAATAGACACTGGAGTATTTGTGCTGAAGTGTTTCGTCTCTCTCTTTCTCTCTATCTCTCTACCCATCCATCCCTCATTTTAGAAGAGCAAGCACAGCTCAAACATTTTGAATATCAAGAACAAGTTGAACATGTTTGTCATTCATTGAGTTTAATGATAAAAGAAAGATAAGAGAAAAAGAGAATATTGTTAACAGAAATGTCAGGCTTGGTTGGGTCTGTGTTACGTCTATTAGTACATCAGTGAGCACAGAGGTGATCAGCCTGTGGTTCTGCTGTGGTGTAATAGAAGCCTAGGTTGCCTTCAGGTCATCTGCATTATTGGGTCTGATGTCTCTGGTCTTTCTCTTGACGGCTCAGACCAATTCAGACCAAAAAGAGTACCACCATGGTCGCTGAACCAGCTTTTGGTACCCTTGGCAGTATGGGCCAGTGCTAAGTCCTACTGGAAAGGAAAGTCATCATCTCCAAAAAGCTTGTCCATAGATATCTGTGCTGTGATTGTGGATTTCAGAAAACACATCAGATCAGCACCGGCATGATCTGATGAAACCCCAAACTTCACAGCGGAAACTTCACACTGGACATCAAACAACATGAACTGTGTGCCTCTCCACTCTCCCTCCAGACTCTTGGACCCTTGATTACCAAATGAAATGCAAACTTGACCGTGATAACTAAACGTACTAAAGCTGCAGAGACAACAATGTCCTGTTTGCTTTGTTCTGTGATGTTCTGTCATGCTCTAGAACGTCTAGGAGACATTTCGGTACTGTTGAACCCACAAGCGTGTGAAACATAGTTATTGTATGACTTGTGAGTACAAGATATGTTACAGCTCAAATATTTTTGATGTTTCTGTTGGTCTAAACTTGTAATGATTTAGGAGGTGGGCTGTCTGGCACCATTCCTGGCATTTGTAAGTGGTGGCTGGTGAATATCTGCCAGTCTTCCTCTTATCACCCACGGCTCTTCCGCTTCCGTTACCCAACTGAACTGGTGGCCAGCCCTTGTCTGTTCTTCTTATTTTTCACCCATTACCTTCCCCCAGGGTTACAGTGTTCACTGCAGTGGTCTTGCATGTGACAAAAGTGTGACGAGTCTCCATGAAACACAATGTGTGTATATTTGTCATATTTTAAGGGGGGGTGGAAGGCGTACATTTGTATGTTTCAGTGCGTGGCCGAAGCACAGGGTTTTCTTTCTAACAGATTGACATGAGTGTCTGTGAGGCTTTGCTCTTTTCAGACATGTCTCACCCTGGCAGCTGGAGTTTCTATGTGTGTGTGTGTGTGTGTGTGTGTGTGTGTGTGTGTGTGTGTGTGTGTGTGTGTGTGTGTGTGTGTGTGTNTGTGCGCGTGTGCGCGTGTGCGCGTGTGTGTGTGTGTGTGTGTGTGTGCGCGTGTGCGCGTGTGCGCGTGTGTGTGTGTGTGTGTGTGTGTGTGTGTGTGTGAGCATGCTTGCCTTCTAGCTCCTCCATGGAGACTGACGGCCCCTGACACCTGCCATTTGGACGCTTTTCTCTGTGAAAAATGTCATCGTCTTTAGACCCGACGTGGATGTTTGTGTATGTGTGTGAATAAGGGAGAGAGATATGGCACATCCCTCAATTTTGCTCCCTGGGGTCAAGCTTTGCAGCTGACTGAACAATGGATCCAAGCTGTTTGAGCTGCCAGGACAGACACAGTTGGCGAGTGTGTGTATGTGTGTGAGTTTTATTTTTCTTAATTTTAGTTGTTTTTTTTTTTTTAGATAAATTATTTTTTTAATTAGTTTTTTCTCTCTTAAGCAGTGGAATTGAACTCACACAGGTTGGTTGAAATCACTAATTTATTAAATGTTTACATCATAGCTTTTTTGTCTGCAACATAGTTTAGCTCTTTATAATTCTCTTTTCTTTCAAATTGGCTGTATTTCTTAACAAAATACTTAAAAAGATGACTAAAACCATTTGCTACTTTTCTGCAATAACGTAATATTTCCCAAATTTCAACACATGATATTTTACCTTCCATGGGGTCGTTCTTTCAGGTATTTGCAAAAGTTGTAGACCTTATTTGAAACCATTCTTTAAAATTCAAATAAAAAAATTTGTCCCAGTTGCTTGTTTACACACATAGCAAGTGAGCCAATCACATGGCAGCAGTCAAGTATGTTTAAGGCTCTAGATGACAGAGGCCGACTTACTGAAGTTTAAACCAAGATTCAGATGAGGGGTGAAAAAATTGATTTTAGTGAATTCAAAGTAGTACGGCTGTTTACATCAAGCTGGATTGAGTTTTCCATAGGTATTTGTTTGCACAACTCCCCGATTTACAGACAATGGTTTGAAAAAAGGGAAAAATATCCAGTGAGCGGCAGGACAAAAGTGCCTCAATGATGTCAGAGGAGGAGGACAGACGGAGTACTCTCAGATGATTAAAAGGTAACAAAAGGTGCGACAAGATGCATTATTCTGTTAGAGGTAGAAAGTGGATAGACTGCGGCTCAGAGTCAAGAGTAGCTGACAACTGAAAGCTCTTCTTCTCATTCTACTTGTAGGAACTCGAGGAACCACCAGCATACCTGCAACCAGGAAGTAAAGTTTTTTCAGTGAATGGTCAAAGAAAAACAGGCAACCTGCCAATGGCAGCACCGAAATGCTTTGGCAAAAATATTTCCATCTTCTCATTCGGTTCTTTCTATTATGGTCAATACTGTCCATCTAAACCAGGACTTTTAAACCAACTTCAGTCCTCAAGAGCAATGAGGTAGCTGAGTCCCCTTTTCTCTATGCCATCAGATTCAACAAGGACCTGCTATTGAGCCGTGTTGGACCAGAAATTAATCTATAAGTTGCACAATTGTGTTTCTAGAGGTTAACAGTCGAAGCCCTCTATTGTTATGCAAAAAAACCCTTTCACAGAGATGTTATTCCCTTACTTTAGTTCCCCAATTCAAACTGAATGATACAGGGAACATATCATAAGAGGAATGCTCTGAACTTTTAACAGGGGTCTATAGGCTCCCACATGCTTCATCCGAAGTGCTAAAATTGGCTCTCATTGACATAGATGAGTTACAAAAATTGCATCATCTTGTTTGCAGAGAGGCATCCACCTGCTTGAACTTGACACCAGGCCCAGGCCAAACTATTTCAACAGGGTTTTGTGTGAGGTTTACCACCATGTTTTATGCAGAAATGTGCTTGGAAAATATTGTTAATATTTCGCTTTAACTAGTCCACTTCTTCTGTATTGTTTTGTATCTGCAGAAGACTTGAATAATTAGGAATTATGTACATTTATGCAGTTTCTTCATAAAATAACTACTACAAAAGCAAAAAAAAAAAAAAACTGGAAAAATTTGCACCACAGTGGAGGCTGTCTTTAGCCACCACCGTGAAAAGTGTGGTGCTTCTTCTCCGACTGTATGTATGTAGAGCAGAGGATAAGGGTAGGAGTGTGGGGACCCCAGCGGGTTGGGGTGTGATGTATGCTGAAGTGAGAGGGGTGACTCCCCAGGTGCTCTGCGCTGTTGGATGAAATGTGAGATCGTAGGTGTGTCCACAAGCATGTGACAGCGCTTTAACTTTTCCATAGTTCCATGGTTAAACTTACAAACCCAGTTAACATTAACTATGTGGTCTGTGTTAAGACTAATGGTTACGCCTTGAAAGAAGAAAAATAACATTCTTCTATGTTTTTGGGGTCATTAGTGATATAATCGGCCCTATTTCTGATTCGTTAAAGCTGTTTCGAATTTTCACCCATGCCAAGTGCGCCCGGAGGCTTTAATGAGATATCAAAATGTGTATCCATCTCCTTCACTAACGCCTTTCTTTAGGGGCAACAAAGGGGTCTGTCGTTACGTGTCTGTGTTTGAGTGTCAAGCTCAAGGGTGTGTCTCAAATTCACCCAGCAAGGGGAAGGAGAAAGGGCAACCCGCTTGTGACTTTGCCCTGGGAAGGAACGGCGCTGAGGGCGGACATGTGTTTGTGTGTGTTCGTGCAATTAAGAGAGCAAGCATAAGCGCGAATAAATGATAACCCTAAATGGCCAGAAGTCATCGCTTTGCACCAGGAGGCAGGCTGTGACTTTGTACCCGTCCACACATCGGCCATCCAACCGCTGTCGACCTTCTGCTGCCTGCCAGGACGATGCCCTCGCCTTGGCGACAGTCATGGACGCTGTGGCAGAGAGGGCTCAGAGCTGTATCTATGACACTGCTGTTACTGAGATGCTCCAGCATTAATTAATACAGAGGTGATGAGGCTCGTTGGAGAGCCTTCTTTTTTTTGTCCATCATTCACTATTATGTGTTTTTTCTCCATCATTTATTCTTCCAGCTTTTGCTTTCATTTTTATCATCCGACACTGACTTCGTCAAACACAGTGTGTTTATTAGTACCAACACCTGAAATTTCCTAAACACTGGGAAAAAGTGAAATATATATATATATATACATATATATATATATATATATATATATATTTTTTTTTTAATTAAGTTTGCTCTGAATCCATATATATATATATATATAAAGTTTTCCTTTCCTGCATTTGATTTGTTTATTTGTGCAGTAAAAACGTGAAGCAGGACGTGTCATGCTAATGACCAGCATCCCTTTGACCTCCTTGAAGGTCATGTGCCAATGCTCGTTAGCAGCGTCGTCATGGCGATATGTCAGCTGTCAGCACAATGGACTGGAAGCTGACCAACAGAATGGGGGGGGGGACATGACGAGATTAATAGAGAAGAGGAAGGATAGGAGGCATTGGAAAACAAGTTCATTTAAATATGAGTCTCATCAGAAGGCCTCTGTCACGACTCATTAATAACATGCTCACGGTGGGCAAGGTTGTTGTGGCACAGTCTGAGCCTCTGGTACAGGTTGTGTGTCTGAATGCTGGACAGGGCTGGACTCTCGGACATGTGCGAGGCGTTATTGACCCTGTTGTCGTGTCACTTAGCCCCGAGGACGATCCCCCCCCGTTTCTCCTCTCATCTGAAAGAGGCGGCACAAAATAATATGACAAGTTCTGCTGAGTGTTGCCAATATCAACGCCGTATCAGTGGCTTTGTTTGACCACCGCCCTGCCTGATCGGTGATCAAGAACAAACAGCCTTCTTTGTTGTGAATATGTTTAAATAGAAACTTGTATTAGCCGTGAAACTATGTTTTTAAGAAAATCTTTGCAACTTCTTTTAAAATGTATTTAACGTGTTTATAAAAATGTATTCAGCTGTGCATCTTTTACTCTGTTGATAATTATTTTTCTCAATGATTTGGAATAATCTGCCACCTTAATATAAATTAATAATTTTTTAAAGTCGTTTTAAACCACCACTTTGACACATTTAATGAAAGATAAAAATACTACACGTTAAACACAACCAAGCATTCAACAAGAACAGTACATAGCAGTGAGCTCTAGATGGCAGTAGTGCTGCATAAATTGCTGCAGTGCTGCACTTCATGTTCAGAAAACATGAACAGGGCTCTATAGGCTTTTTATTTAAACATCAGTCATGTCAGCAGAAAGAGCGTTTTAATCTCTAACCATCTAAGAATGTGAATGATTTATACTTACTTCAAGAGGGAACTGTTCTGTGAGTAGATTATCTCAATCAACCATCTGAATCACCAAATTACCTGTTCTGACCTTATTAAGTATGCCGTACATAGTTACATAGTCCAGTAATTTATATGTTTTAGGTACATGCTGTTTTTTTTTCTTTCCATGCTGCTGAGTTTTAAATGATTAAAAGCATTTGAAAGACTGTAATTTTGTTGTTAACTTTGAGACTACTTGTCACGTTGCTATTTAGGGCATAATGTCAGTCCTGAGCACAAAAGGGCTGCTTAAGTCAGATGTGGAACCAGTTTGATAAGTTGTCAAGTGCAAAGTGCAAAGCAGTAGCAATTTTCTCCAACATGTGCCAGCATTGTGCCTGTGAAACAGAAATACCTGCCTGCATTTTTGTGTGTGTGTGTGTGTGTGTGTGTGTGTGTGTGTGTGTGTGTGTGTGTGTGTGTGTGTGTGTGTGTGTGTGTGTGCGTGCGCGTGTGTGTGAACTCGTCACCTCTTAGCTTAATCACTCCATTCTCCCTCTCACCTTTATGGGCTAACCTGTTTTTTTTATTTCCTGTTGCCATATTATTCTCATCCACCATTTCACTCTCATTTTTTTTCTTACCTGGTATTTTTCTTCTGAATCCTGTAAACAGCATAACCAACGAGGCCGGGGCGTCCATCTACAGTGTGAGTCCTGAGGCGGTCAAAGAGATGCCAGACTTGGATCCAAACCTTCGGAGTGCAGGTAGGACTGCTTTAATTTCAGAACTACTCTCTAATTCTGATAAGACTCAGATTTTTCTACAATTACTAGTTTTATAATCAATATTATGTTTTGAAATGTATTGGTTATTGTTTTAAATAATTACGTTAGTGGCTTAATTTGTTATTTTTATCATAAAGAACATGTAGAAGAAATATATCAATGAGTCGTATTGTATCGTTGATATTACCCCTTCATTTTTCATATGCAAATGAAGGTGTACTGGGTGGCTCAGTTGGTAGAGTAAGCAGGCCTCAACATGGATGTCCTGGGATCGACATCCATGCATTGGCCAAATCCTTTTCTGTCAAATTATTTTTCAATAATGGCTACCAGTGCCAAAAAAAAAAAACCTTAAAAAAAAAAAAGAAAAACACTAAACAGGGTCCCTATAAAGTGCTGAACTCTTTAAAAAGTTAAATAACCTATGGTACAGCAGAGTTTTGTGTGTTCCAAATCCCTATTTACATCTGGGATGCTTCAAATTATTCATAATCTTCAACAAAAAAAACTGCAGATTATTGGCAAAATCAACACACCATGTAAATCTGTTAGCTAGCTTTTTAAAATTTGTTATCTAAAACAACAGAAGCATGAAGTTGTTTTTAAAAGTTTGAATCACTCCCCAGCCCCACCCAAACTTTTTACGTCCCTTACACCCAGGCATCATATTGATGTCACATTGAATGACAACAAACATAGTTTCCATCATGGGCTGCTGAGAAAAAAATGCAGCATTGCATAACAAATGTCATCTAAATTTATAAAAACAAAAAAACATTGAGTATGCACTCACTGCCACCTGCTAAGTTAGTTAACAGATAAAAAAAAGACTCAAAATGCGTCACGCTGATTGGCTGTTAGTGGGCGTGTCAACGACATGCTGAGTCTTTCGAATTGGATATTTATTAATAATTTTCTGTGGTTATATTTATTCGTAATGCCTCAAAATTTTGCCTGTGACACAAACCAGCTAAAGAGAAAGAAATAACATATATTTTCCACCATTCTGAATATAAACATGTCTTTATTCCTTTTTATAGAAGCCATGCAATATTTCTTCTTCAAACACACACAAACACACAAAACATAATAACCTTTAGTGTTTTAATTGTGTCCTTATCTATCTGTACTTCTCTGAAGCTCGACTCCTCTCTGCAGAGACAGGAAGCCCATCAGCTCCTACTGTGTCACTACAAGTACTGTAAAGTCTAGAAAAGCACGTCAAATTAAATTACCTACTATAAACATATTAAAAGATCTCTTTTTGAGTCTGGATGTGAATCTGGATCTATATACAAAGTAACATAGGGAAAATATTTAGCAAACCAATTATTTTGACATTGTAGCAAATTAAATTGTAAAATAGCCTAATAAAGCTCCCAATGCATCATCACCACACCGTCCTCAGTCATTACACTGGATGTTATGACTATATTCAGTTGTTGGTAGTGTGGTTTTCGGGTTATGAAAGATTAATAAAATGAACACCGTCATATTAAAAGAAAAAAAACAAAAAACTTTGCGTTTCGGAGAACAAATGTTTCCAGCAGACTTCCTCTTTAACAGGCATAAATCAAGCCACATTATTTCTTATTAAGTCTCTGTGGTCGGCTGCACTTAGACCCACATTTATTTTCTTGACAAACGTCAGATGATGGTTTGAAAGTGACGCGTTGATCCATTTCACTTTTCTTTAGATGCTCTTTTAAAGCAACTACCTTGATCTTTGTTGTTAGCGGTGGCCTCACCTTCTTCTTTTGCTCTTTCTGCTCTCTTCTAGTTATTTTTTTGTTGTAGTTCATTACACATGCTGTACACCATGAAAAACTCAAATAATTTCAGTTTGACAGAAGAAAAAAAAAAGACGCAACGCACCATCCAGCATCGTTTTCACCATGAAAAAGCAAGCGCGCGTCTCTCTCTCTTTCCAGGCCTCAATGTGTCTGATGAGGCTTGTCATCTTGCTGTACTTTGGCTCATAAACTTTTAATAAATGTCGGGGAGTTTCACCGCTCTCCCTTTGCAAATCAACTCCTCACAGAGGGAGAAATGGGCGGAGAGTCGGGGAAACAGGATAGATGGAAAGTGTATCTGGAGGGTTCTGCTGGTGCACTGAGCAAGGTTAGGGTTGAAACTTCATCCCTGTCTAAATATTATCTCAGGCAGCAGCCTCCTGCCGCAGCCAGAAGAGAGAGAAGAGCCATTGATTCCAGATACAGTCCCTCCACTGCATCTCATCCTCCTCTTGCTCTTTATCTTTTCCGCCTCCGAGATATGAATTGGACACATCTCATGTCGAATTACGCTCGCGCCAACCTATGAAATTCAAATACATACTTTAGCGCCTGCATTAAAAAAAAAACGCTTTGAAAAGGGAACTAAATACAAGTCGAACTGAATCGTGTAATTTAGATAGAGTACATTGCATTTTAAATTCGATATCTGCTATTTTACATTTTTGTTCATTTACAAGTCAAAACTACTGTTTAAAATTATTTAGTTTCAGTGGAATGTTTTAAATCATTTGTTTAAAAATAAACCATACAGATTTAATATATTTTCTCACTAACGAATATGAAATGGAACAAATTCCCTCGTTTCTTCGCATTGACTGCATAATCATTTAATTTAGTGGTTGCAAGATGATGCTAAAAGCTACTTTGGTTGATGCAGACTGTAGATGTTTGTGTGCTACATTTCATTATGAGCCTGCAAGCTCTGGGAAATACAAATTCGTGGTTTAAGGGTTCACGACTTTGCCGTCCATCAGGATGCTAAATGACGAGTTCAGAGGCTCATCCTAAACGGCAGCTTTAATTATTATTATTGGGGGCGGAAGACTCACAATTAGGTTGGGCCTGCCTTCGGGGAAGCTCTCTATTATGCAGATGATTAGCATATTCAGTCATTATAAATAATGTGGTTTTGCATATTTAGCAATTAAGTCGTGTTGCAAGTTTATACGAAACACAAATGTGACAATCTCATGAGAAATATGACTTCCTGACATGTTTTTGCGTGCACACGTTTTATTTTAGTGTCTATTGGAAGACGCGTCCAAGATCCACTGGCTGAACTTGTGAAGATTGATCCAAGACACATTGGGATTGGAACGTATCAGGTGAGCCATTTAATTTATTTCATTTTGTATATAAAACAAAGTCAAACAAGGCCTTCATTTTATTTTTTGCTAATTTCATACCCATCAACATGTCTTTGTTTATACAAATCTATTCTCTTTGGCGTACTATTTCAGTTTGTCATAAAGGATGTGGACGGATTTCATGCTCAAATTAGACATTTATTTTAATTTCTGCTGATTTTAAAAAAGCAATATGAGAAAGACTCTAAATTATTAAAAGTTCAGCCATGACACACATAAGAACTTAAGTTTCTGCTGCCTCTGGTCCTTATTTGTCTCAGGGTTCATGAACCTAAACCAACACGAGAGCTGATTTGGCCACATTCAGCTTTACTACGTGTCGTACTACATCTTCTGTTCCCAGTAACTATGAATTCAATGTCATTGTTGCTGGTAGATCTAGTAAAAATGACATGAAAGAATAAAAATCAAGCCAAGAACCCTAGATGACATGTAGAAGTCATGACTCATTGTTGTGCCTTCCAGCTAAACATGGTGAAATTTGAGTAATTTAATGATGAAACACCCATCCTTAAAATGTTTAATTAAAGATAAAATCAGTTGGCAAGACATAGGGCTTAAAAGATGTGCTCCTTCAGCAAGTAGAAGTGTTAAATGTGCACAATTCCTGTTTGTGAGGATGTGAAGCTCATTTGAACATTGAGCTGTGATGCGAGACAGGATGATTTTCTTTTGTGCTGCAAGGTTGAGTAAGAGCAAAGATGATGAAAACACTTTGACTTTTTAGTCGAACAATGATTGAATTAATAACTTATAAAACTGATAAGAATAGTTTACTATGTAGTTTTGGTATTATTAATGATAATATATTTCCTGATTAATCTTTTTGAAGCAAATATTTTGTTACATGAGCTACTAATAGGTAGGACTTTGTGCATTTTTTGCACCTGCTAGACAATTTCTAATTGATTGGCTTTGATTGGGCATCAGTAAATCAAATACAATAAAAACTAAACTTTTTCATAAATGCATCAAAAATAGTCTCTAATGCAAGTTGTTTTGTGTCTTTCTCTTTTTTGACATATAAATATCTTTAGACTAAAACACCAGAATCTGCAGATTACACTGCAAGGAAAACAAGGACTCAACGTCGGCTTGGTGCAAAGCCTGATTGGTGCAGCTTTATTTTTGTTGTATTTAGGCGCTAGGAAGATCCGCAGTGGAAAACCACTTCATGAAACAAGAGGGAAAATAGAAGTGAAAGTTAGCAAAGACAGCAGATGGTGACAAAAGTCAAAGGCACAGGGAATGAGTGGAAAAAGCTAAAACCGACATTTGAGAGTGAAAGGAGCAGGTCAGGTTGTGCAGCTGCTTGCGCGTGTGTGTGTGTGTGTGTGTGTGTGTGTGTGTGTGTGTGTGTGTGTGTGTGTGTGTGTGTGTGTGTGTGTGTGTG
>CAEGAF010128944.1:0-30697 GCA_903067075.1 Micropoecilia bifurca
ATGGGATTTTGTTGTAATTTCAATAAAACTTGTTTATGCGGCGTGATGAAACCTAATCGTGCCGTCACGACTCCTAAAACAATTTGCTGCTACATTATTCATGCTACACGTCGTGACAAGACGTGTCGATAACAATATGACTCACATCTGGACAGCTGATCAGAACAATGTCGCATCTTATCCTTCTCTAAGTTTCAGAAGGGAGGCGTTCGACACTGGAGACAGAAGGATATTTAGAGTTCACCAAAACTCCAAAACATGTAGTTTTGTTCATATGCAACCCCATATGATATTTTATTCATATACATGAGATCTCCAAATAATCCATCCGTGATTGAGGAGCCGGCGCCGTTTCAGATCGACGGTGCTTTGGTCTCAGGGAGACGGCAAACAGGAGCTTCGAACATTTACGTTCTCATCTCTCCTCCATCACTCTGTCTCTTTTGAATGGTCAAGTTCAAAACTAAAAAAAAAAAGTGGAAGCTAGCACATATAGCATTGTAGCATCTGCATCAGATGGCGCCTAATCTCATTTAGCATGATGTGCAGCACCTTAATCTCCTTTTTACACCCTTGCAGCGTGATGGCAACCCCTCCCACCTCTACCGCTGCCGCCACTTTAAACCAAGATAAGTATATCAGAGCTGCCAGGAGGATGAATCCCCAGCCTGCCAAGAACACAAGCTTGCCTTTCTCATCAATCAATTTGACAAGGCCAGGCACAGAGCAGCAGCTTCTGGCAGCCCGCCCCGCCCTTCACCCCCTGCTGCCCCTTCCCCTCTCTTCCGATCTGTTTCGGAAAAAAATCCTGCACAACTGTACCAAAACGGAACAAACAACTTGAAGGAGAACGGAGACCGTAAGAGGAAATGGGGGGGAAAAAAGACAGAGAGAAGGTCATAACCATTAATGCTGTGCAGTATTCATAAGGTGTTGGTGAGCTCAAACTACAACTGAAGGGAAATGTGAGTTGAAGAAAGGAAATCTAGCTTGTGATGTGTGGCTGCTGCAGGATGCTGTTTGTCTTGGGGGTTTTTTGCGAGTGGTGGAGGATCCATATACAGAGAAGAAGAGACAGACGAGCCAAACAGAAAGTAATAACAAGGCATGCAGACCAGAGTGGCGCACTGGCAAAAGCTATGTTTGATCTGCTGCTTCATCCGTCTGCAGAAGAACAAGGATTTGTCCTGGACAGATGCTGCGATTCCACCAGTGATCGTGTGATGCCTGCTCCATTAGGAACACCACAGATGCACGCGCTGCGGATAGATGCGAATCTTGGGGTGAAACCAGAATCAGATTACTTTTGATCTGCGATACTTATTCTGACAGCTGCACGGATGGGGCGGGTGTCACATAGCATTAGAGAGAACGCGCCCTCGTCTGCGGCGACAGATTCTGTGAAAAACAAAGTTTGAGGCGCCGCGCGGGGAAAATCTGACCAACAATCAATCACACGCTATTTTTTCTTTTTGCTCTCAGTAACATTTGGTCACGGGTCATGTTGTTTTTTTTTTATTTTTCAACTGTAGAGAAATGAAGGGAACCCAGAAAAAAACTTTGCTTTGCTGATCCACACGGAAACTGCTGCATTGCCATCTGGTATATGCCAACGTTACATTGGCAATAAAAGCATTAGTGATGCTACTTTTTTAATGACATCATGTCATAAAAAAGGAGTGGAAAAAAATAAAATAGCTGCTTTTGGGAATATGGAATTAATCGAGAAAACTCGATCATAAAAACATGTCTCGTTTTGGTCCAGTCAGTTTTGCCAGCATGCTCTCATTATGATTTGGGGCAGGGTTAGGGTCATTGGTGCTGATTGAATAATAGTGCGGCATGATGTCAGGCTGTCACCCTGTTGAAGCTTCTGACCTGGAAGAGACTTTTACAAAAACACAGATGAACTTAACTCGAGTTGCATTCTGAGGAAAGTCAGAGAGCTGCAGGCCGGAGACAGCAGAGCAGGCTGCTGCGCATCGAGAGAGAGCCGCCTGGAGCAAATACGAGTGTGCTGAATTTAATTGTACCCCGAATTAAAGGTGATTAGTTTATAATAAGTTCAGTTTGTAACGTTCCGAAATGCACAATTGTGGTCAATGTATAAATTTGACTCCTAGACGAGGCTGGCCTAGGGGAGCAAATAACTTGATCTTCAGAATCAACTGGTGTTTAGAGAAAAATAAAGAAAAAAATGTCAGACTAAAGTTAGTGCAACTTTTTGGACCAGTGACAGAAAATAACGACTCTGCTCTGCTGCTACCGAAGACGTCCAGGATAATGTCCTGTTTTTGTTAGTGTTTTTTATTCTGTATAATAGACTTCAGTCTAAGATGTCCTCTGTCAGTGTCTGCTGGAAATGTGAGGTTAAGAAACGTGAGTTTCTCCGATGCCACAGCAGCCAGTTGAACTCGACTCGACTTAAATCATGTTGACCTCGACTTTAAACAATGACAAGCCATTTGATCCCTAATGCACACGACTTTTGCATAGCACTTGTAAGGCTCGGATACCATGGAAACCCATCCCATAATGCTCTCTACCAGCCAATCTGCAGGCTCGTTGTAGCACATCTTCTACCCAGGTGCTAAATTTTATTCACCCGCCACCATGGAGGTGATTGGAACATCTGAATTTAACGACCGGATGGGTGAGAGAATACTTGTACAGGACTTTACATCTGTTCACTGTTTCTCAAGTGCAATAGGTGGACAGTTTTTGTCAAGAATTTTTTTTTTTACAATATATATTTGAATTTAACATTGACAAATAATTGAAATCATGATCAAGCAGCATCAGGCAACGTCCAACTCAAATATCTCAGACAGAGACTCAAAATCTCCCTGGACAACATGGCCAAATGTTGAACATGATAACTGAGAGCAAATACTTCCAGCACAATGAGCAAAGACTATTTACACAAACTAAAGCCATGAAACCAAACAGTCGAGCACAAAAAGCCCAACATAAACATATCTTCCCATATCTGCGTGCCTGCAAATTACACTTTTCACTCCCAAGCAGGCCACCTAATATAATAATCCCAACACAGTCAAATGAGCATTAATCTGCTCATCACACATCCAGGCGGTTGACAACACAATGTGAAACTAATAACCCTCTGCTAATGTGCTTGTGTTTTTAATAATTGGCATTCATCCTAGGAAACGGCAAAGCAAAGTAATTTCTGTTGGAGCTTCTGTCTCAACCTGAGCCGTCACAGATATGCAAACACACAGCAGGAGAGAAGCTCAGCCGGGGCGGAACGGATGGCTGCTCAAATACAAATAGTCTTTTGGTGGTGATGTAGCTTGCAGTCATAAAATAGGAGTTAGGTTCAAGTCGTACGAGAACAAGAATACAGTTTATTCATTACTAAAGCGATAAACTCCCCCCTAACCCCCCAGCAGGAACGTTCGTTTGAATGTTTATGCAATTAAAATGGTGCAGAAAACTTTCATCTTGTGAGGAGTTGGTTTTCCGTGGGTTTATTTAGTTCCTGTGTCGCCTTGGTTGCCCCTGATTGATCCCAGCTGTGTCTCGTGTTCCCGGATTACCACTTGTGCATTTAATCCCTCCTGTGTCAGTGTTTCCCCATCAGGTCCTTGTCATTGCAGTCATGTCAGTTCCTCTTGTCTGCTGTCTTTCATGCTACCAGAGTCAGAGCTCCTTGCCTCTTTGCTCACCTGTGCTGTCTGGACCTTTCACCCTTTTTGGATTTCATTAGAAGCATCATTTTTTTGCACTTCAAGCTATATAGGTCCACTGAGTCAATCACCCCAATTCATGACACGTCTCTGAATAAGCAACACAGGTGCTGGATGAAAAACAGACTTTTTGCTCTCCTCACTGCTGAACATCGAGTAATAGGATTTTTTAAAATAGCTGCAATAATTTTCTTTATCTTTAAGTTTTTTCATCATGGTACATAAAAGCACACACACTTTAAACAAAAGAACAAACTTCAGAGGACATGACAGACATTGCTCTAACAAAATAATCATATATTTGTGTTGTAATAATTCATAAAGGCCTGCCAAGTTGAGTAAAAAAACATCGCATTTACTCTTCAACAAATATTTAATTTTGTTTGACTTTCAATGTATCAAAATATTCTTTGTTAAAGGCAAGTTCTGTTCTGTTCTGTTTCCAACACGATAAAATCGGCCCAACAGATCACACCGATAGAGTCAACGTGAATCGGGCTTGATTTGTTTTATGGGGGTTTTTTCAAAATTTTGGGAAAAAAAATACAAATGTTGAGTAATATTTATCCCAAGATATTTATTTTGAGCTGGAAAAGGAAAACTTTTTAAATGCACAGTGAGCGACACACCTCAGGTCCCACTAGCACATAAAATTAAATTAGATAAATTCACAGAATTTTTAGGAGATAGACTTGTACTCAACAAAATAAAAAGATTTAATTAGGTCGCACCACAAGACATGTTCTACTCTAATTCTTTTCAATTGCCTTTTTGTTTTGGTTAAAAATAATTAATAATTATTAATGAATTAATAATTATTAATTAATAATTAATTAATTAAAAATAATTTTAATACGTGGAAATCCCGGTGTCAGTTACAGCAGTTATATTCAATTACAGCATTTCTAACTCAGATCAAGGGAAACGGTTTAATCCTGTTCTGTGGTGTGAATAAATTCTCTCCTAAACGCCGGGCTGCAGCGTTGCTGAGACCGATATGCTCGTGATTGTGTTGCGTTCACAAACGCTGCTAGATCGGGTAGGCTGCTGAATTTTCAAAACTGTATGTGCCAGAAAGCTTAGATAAATATTATAATCCTTGTATTAAAACTACTGCAATGAGGTAATCTACAGAAATGGTCCAACGGGGGAAATGCCAAACGTTTTTCCTGACGTAAAGCACTCGGCCGATTCTCTGGCTCTGAAAACTAAACGCAGTGGTTCTATAGAGCCACAAAGAAACTGATTCATGCTTAAGCACATAAACTGCACTGGTAGAAAGTATCGTGGTGAATCATGTTCATCCGAAGAAAAATTGTGGCAGTTCCAGCTGGTGCCTGAATTATTAAACATTCAGTTACATTAGGTAGAAACTTTGGTTGGAAGCTTTTATGCAAAACGGTCACAATCTCTTATGTTTGACTGTACAGCCATCTGCCATGTCTCAGGAATATGTGGTTAACTCTGACAGCTCATAAAATGTTCAATTTCTGCAGTTAGTTTGACAAATGATCCGATTTGTCCAATTCATTTGTCAAACTAATTATTCAGCTGCCCTTTCCAAACAATCATGGGTAAGAGCTTAGCAACGTGAACCAGCTTCGGCAAAAACAAATAAACATATATATATATATATATATATATATATATATATATATATATATATAATGGAACTGCCTCTTTGGAGGATGTTTATTAAGAATGTTGTTTTTATATAATCTTATTGTTTGAGAATAAAAATCTCTTTAATTACAACAAAAAGAAAAAAGTGATGTCACCCAATAAGATACAAATCAAAGCTATAAGTCTTTAAAAACAAGACAAACAGAAACAAGGCTCAGTCTGAGCTATATGGACAAATGTGTCTAAATGTATATGTAGCACAGAAAACAAGATCTAATCTGTTGTAATCCGATAAAACCGACTCAATTATTGTTCACCTTAACATTTAGATGAACAAAGTCAATCAGTAGGCAGTCCAGGGAAAGAAAACTGTCATGCAGACTGGAATTTGTCCCATATATATATATATATATATATATATATATATATATATAGTGAGTGTGACTTTTAATACAAAGTGGCTCTAAAACTTGCCTTGAAAGTCCATTAAAAGAGCCAACTTTACATTAAATGGTCAATATTTACAAAAATAATCCAAAATTGGCTCTTCTAAAGGACTTTTAATCCAACTTTTAAAACAACTTTGCATTAAAAGTGTCAATAATTACTGAATGACACTTTATGACACCAGTCATAGACATTCATAAAGACTGTCATGTTCATTACAGGTGCCATCATGTTTATGACAGCGTCATGTCAGTCTTATGCACACCCTGTCAAAGTGTTTTCCACTGTGAAATCATTCCCAGGATAATCATAAAGCACCTGCGTTCAAAGATGGATGCCTCTTGCTATGACCAACTCAGAGGCAACGTGGGAGTAAGTGTGTCGCTCAAGGACACTGACAGTGTGGCTGAAAAATCCAATCTTCTGACCGATCAGGTACGACTCCATCAGCTGCAGCTGCTCCTCGGACCACATGGCTTCACATGTTCTCACTTCAGATCCACTACAGGCTCAACATGCCCAAAGACAGGTTGTTGAGCTGAAAATGTGTCATGTGTGAGGGTTTTTTTCGTTTTTGTTAAAGCAAAACATCAAGCTCTAAGTGTAACAAATTTATAGATTTAGTTAGAGTGGAAACTTCAAAGTCACGATTTAGATATGGACATGTATGGATATAGACCAAAAACCTTTTTACAAACTGAATGAAAGTCAACAACCTCATCACAAACATAATTAACTCTATAAACATAAAGTATCTAGTATGACAAAGTGAATATGTATCTGTGCCACATCAGCGCAGCATGTACAGAAACTGTAGAAGCTGATTAATGTGATCATGTTTTCATCTGTGAAGGCAGTTTCTCAACATCTCAGAAGCTGATGTTGAGATCCAATAATCATCTCCAGTGGTAGAGCAGAAAAACTTCAATAAAGTTGTCTCATATTAAAAAGTTTATTTTTCGACTGACATTTAAGAAAACACATCAGTCATCTACAGTACCTCTTATAAAGTCTGTTATATCCTACATCGTACTTGCAAAAAATGCACTTTGCACACAAGTTAAATGTTGAATAAGAAGTTTAATTATCAAAGTGGGTAAATAAAACCCATTACCCAAATATAAAAATGTAGCAATAACAAATAACCATACAACTCTTTTTTTACTCTATGCCAGTTTCATAGGAGTTTGAAGAATAATTTTTTAAAAAAAAGCACATCACCATGTCAACCTGGTGTAACATGTTGTCAGGATCATTTTCTTCAGCAACAACAAGAAAGCTGAAGAGAGTTGATTGGAAGCTGGTGGAGTTAAATACAAGGCAATCACCTGTCAGAGGCTGCGGATGGCTTGATTCACCTTTCAGCGGGACAAAGACTTAAATGTACAGCCAAAGCCACAGTGAAATGATTTAAATCAAAGCATTTTCATGAGTTGGGATTGCCAATTAAAGCTCAGTCCCAAATCTCACTGAAAATCTGTTGCACCACTAACTGGCCGTGAGCCGTTTTCTTCAGTCTCTAGTTGTTCTCAGACATAACAGGAAAAGAGGATTCTGCTGAGAATTAAATCGAGGGGCCTGAATACAAAAGAATGCCCGCTTTTCACATTTTTAATTTGGAAAAATGTGCATTCTTTTAATCTCTGGAAGTTGGCACCTCCTTTCAGCAAAATCCTCCCTCTGTATGTGGATAAAGCGTGTATAGATGGACGTTACCCTTGGTGGAATCAGAGAGGAAACATATGAGAACAGAACTTACCTGTCAGTCGCTTGATGCATGTACTGACAGTAGAAGTTGGCTGTTGAGTAAAAACCCAAAGCTTGCCATTGAAATGTACAGATGTGTTTTGTGCAGGACTTCAATCTATTTCAAAACAAACATGGCTCACCCAGTTCTCAACTCATGGGAGAGAGGGGAGGTTGGACAGACGGAGGGATGACTAAAGGCTAAATTAATCATTTGTGCTGGTCTACCACACAAACCCCCTCCCCCCACACCCCTCCAAAAAAAATAAAATTGGATGTGCATTAATATGGCAAAATGTGGAAACGTTCAGTTGGTTCAAATGTTGCTTGTTTTTCAAATCCTATTTTCAATGGAAAAGGGGGGAAAAAAATCAAACTTTAATTTGGATAGCTGATGTCTTTCTTTTTGTTTCATTTGTCTCAATATGGGAAATCTGTTGGAAAACAAACAGAGGAACAATGCTGAAGGATTCTGACGTACAGTTAGAAACCATGTGAACGGTTAGTAAAATACTTGCTAATAAAATGGAAGTATTTCTAAACTTTTACAACAAATGAACCAATATATAGCTGACGCATAGCATCACTGGTGCCAACAGCTTCAAAGAAAAGCCCAGTGCCAATAACGTACAATAAATTCCCAGAGCTAAAACCCCAGAAGAGTATTTCAACAACGTGCCGAGAAAAGATTTTCCGTTCCGATTGAAGTATTTTAAAGGTCCATGGAAAAAAAAGTGGTTGGTGCAGAGACATTGATTCCGTTCGGAGTCTTTGGGAAGCGCCGCTGGTCAGGTGTTTGTGCTCCCTCAGCGCAACCTTTAACCTGCTGCACTGCTCCAACAGAGGAGGCAGTCAGATGATAATTCGGTCCAGAGCTTTTCCTATTTCAGGGCTGTCACAAAGGGCTGAAACGGAGGAAAATGTTCAAATGAAACACTCTGACCAAAAACCAGCCAAATAAAATAAATCGTCTTTACCCAATTTGGTCAGTCAGATAAAAAAAGGGCATTTCTTTGGGTTTTTTTTTTTTTTACATGGCTTTAATGTTCTGTGTATTTAAAATAGATTTGAATTTGTTTGGATGCATAAAGCCAGTGCTTCAGGAGTCAGATGTGTGGTTCCAATATGAACATTCACAAAAGAAATGAAATTAAATGTTTGCCAAAAGAGAGCAGCCTGGTGAACCTGATATGTGTGGAAGGACTTATTAATCCTTTTAAAGTCTTCTGGTTCAGTGTGTCTATAGAAATGGGGGGGGGATATGTATTAGAAAATCCCAGCATTAGAAATAACCAAGGAAGCTGTGCTGCTAGAATATAGGCAAATTACAAATAAAATTACTCTGGTTAATTATGTATTAGAATAACCCAGGGAGTTGGGAAAACACTACATTTACCGAACTGATTTTTTATTTATTTTACTCAAAAAGCAACAAAATAGTAGGACTTTTACAACTGATAACTGACTGGAAGTGAGTGGTACTTTACACAATCACTGTTCTGGAAACAGGGTATAAATAATGACACAGCTGGTGAGATGGGGAACTGAAGCCACACTTCATCATGATCCCTTAATACATTTAACTACATATTGAACATAAAGCATAGACCACCTTCATCATAAGCATTAAAAAATACATTTTGATATATGCTTGAGCATGAATACTTTCAAACAAAAGGTTTATATCCTTAAACCAAAGCCTACAGAATATTTAAATGTTTCATCACCATCATATTTCTCTTCCCAATGATCATCTTTCAGTTTTATTTTATTTTAGGTCTTTTTTTAGCAAAAATTATGACTTGAACAACATTCACAGTGATTCCTGTAAACATCTAAATACCGTTGTGACTCCCGTCCGTAACGCTGCAGGACGGATCCACTGAGCGCGCAACGACGGAGCGCGGCTCCTGGCATTCAGGTGGAGGTTTATAAAGTTTATTTCACATCACCGTGGCAACTGGAAATGATGTCTTCTTCAACCTGCCAGCTTGTTCACATCACTTTCTGCCTCTGTGAAATTGTGTTTTCTTTTCCTTTTTGTCTCCCGTTAATTATGAAATAACATTGATTACCTGGCTCGTTTAAATAAACTGATGACTATTTTTGGTTGAATGTGGGCATGTAGAGGGCAGAACCTGAGGTGGGATGTTTGAGGTACGTCTGTGATTTATAAAAGGAAAATTGTGTGCTGTTGCGCTTACACATAGTTTTATAAATTTGATTTGATTTTTTTTTTTTTGGCGTATTATCTTTTTGCTTATTGGGAGTACCTACACTGCTAGTATGAATCCGTCACAATCCTTTATCAATGAGACCTCCAGCCACCCAGACAGACAGAAAACAACCAAAAGGTTTTAGGTTAGTGCCGTTTCTTTTCAATCATCTTGGTAAAGGTTGGTTTGTTATGAAAAATACCATAAATATTAGCCAATATCCACTTATTTACAGCTTTATAGCGAATAAGTGGACCTCTGATAGAGGCAACTACAAGCGGGAAAAAAAGGAAAATTATTTTTTTTTGCAAATTATGTTGATTATACTTGGGACCAAAATCCAGTTGAAATGTCAATGTAATTAGTCGCAAAGACTTGAAAAGAACAATTGTAATACTCATTTTTGCATTTGAAATGTAACTTTTTATTACAGAGTAAAAAAAGAATTAATAAAAACATAACGAAGCATTGTGACAAAGTGTTAAAAGCAGCTCGACCCTTTGCTGGAGCACAGGCAGACTGTCACTGAAACCTATTGAAAAATGTAACTAGAGCTTTGCTAGGTTAGTTAAACAGTGTTTTTGCTCTGTAAATTAATAAACCTTTGTGAATAAAATGTCACAGGAACTTCAACCTCTAGCTGCTTCTTAACAGCAGTTTTCAGAAAATTATAAAAATAATCTAGCTTGTAGTGATTAAGCACACAGGGATGTAGGTTATGTGTCTTTTTATGCAATTTAACTGAGGCCCTTTTAGAGCAGTAGAAAAGATCCTACATGAAGAAATCTGACAATATTAATGTCAAAATTACAGCGTAGCAAAACGTGGAATGCAGGTAAGGCAAAGGAAACAAAACATTTAGATAATAAGGGGAGAAACCAGTAAAAAAACAATTAGACACTATAAGCTTATATAAAGAGACAGAGGTTGATAAGAGTCACAGGAACGACTAAATTTCAGAGTTAAAGTTATTGGAAGACTTCCAGGTCAAAAATGGTGACTTCTCTGATTTGGATTGTTCTTCTGAAGTGGACGACTAGATACCCAGAGAGGAGAGGAGCTGTGAAGCTGGTCTGAGTGGAAATGAAAAGGAGTCTGATACAGAATTTGAAGATGAAAATGAACAACAACAACTGGAACAAAATATACTGTCAGTAGCACTGAAGAGACAGTTTCTTTGCAGGACAGCACCTGCAAAGAAACTGATCCCACACTTTAACTTAAAATGTTGCTAGCTGGTGAGGCAGCAAGTCAAAATATTTCACAAAGTGAAAGACAGAGCTACTACATATGCTAGTGCACTATAGTTTGGATTTACCCAAGGATTCAATTAGTCTTTTGACAACTCCTAAAACCTTTCGAGTGAAGAAATGGGATATAGTATTTTCTATTATTTTGGAGTGGCAAAAGCTACAACTTCATCCTTCAGCTGACACTTTATCTCTATGGATGAACATTGATGGGTTACAATTCTTCAGAAGCTCAAAAACTGAGTTATGGCCTATTTTGGCCATGATTAAGGAGTTTCCAAAGAGTGGCGTTATTGTCATCGGTTTGTATGCAGGCTTGTCCAAACTGGACTCTGTCAAAGATACTTTATTGAAGACCTGAAGTCAGTAACTCCAGATAGTTACTGACTTAACTGACTTAAAACATTAAAATGAAAACATTTTAACGTTTTACTTCCAGGTGTCTGTATCTGTGATGCAGTTTGAAATGTAACAAATGTCCTCCTGTGAACGCTGTGCAGAACACGGCCTCTACATGGAGAACAAGGTTGTGTTTCCTGATTGTACTCTACGAACAGATGAAACTTTTGAACCTTTCATAGATGAAGGCCACCATCATGGAGTTTTACTCTTGCTTCGGCTTGGTGTAGGAATGTTGTCTGGTTTTGTGCTTGACGTGTTTAAGTAACAAGTGTGGGATCAAGGGACGCTTTAAGGGAATGTCTATCTGCTATTGCCATTTCCATTCTAATCACTTGAAATGAACCAGAGATCATCTTGCAAAAAAAAATTTTCTCAAAACCACGGTTACTGATGGAATACAGCCAATGGAAGACAACCAAATTCAAGCAATTTCTGTTGTACGATGGCCCAGTGGTTCTTAAAGGACGACTATCAGCCACAAATGTACAACTTTCTGTTGCGCTCAGTAGCAATTCGCAGCCCCCTTTTCAGTTGTTGCAATAAAAAAAGAAAAACTTTTTAAAAGCCCCTTTGTTGGAGAACTGATCCAGCCAAACTTGACAATAAAAAAAAGGAAAGAACTTAACTTGAAGCTAGTCTTCGAATGCCCACCCACCAGGCTCATTCCCCCTTTGCCACTTTACCTCCTACAAAGGAAGGAAGAGCAGACTATTCAGAAGGTCAGTCCAGAATATTGCAGTGTTTTGTTTTTAGTCTTTCTTGGATGCTTCAGCCTGTAAATTTGAGTAATTTTGTAGTTATTTTTATCATTTCAGTTTGTTTTATTAGTGATTAACAGAGGTACAAATGCATGTAGCTGTTGGATTCTGATTTGTCATCTCAGATCCTCCAAAAGATGGAATATTTTTTCATCTTGCAAAGATGAATCCCCCTTCACCTCTCTTGGAATTTACTACAACTGGCTCCACCTCAGACATGCATAGTCCCGGTTTACACAGAATGAGAAGCCCCTTCGAAACTCCTACCCTGGGAAGACCCAGCACAACTCTTGCTGCAAGGCCTGGGAGAAAGGTCAAAGAAAGGTCAAAGGTTACATGACTGGCTACGCTTCTCAAGGAAGTTGGGGAAATGCAGAAACTGCACTACACTTGCTGAATACCCTGCTGAGTCAGAAAACACTGGTGGAACCACCGGAGGGAGCTGTGTGAGCACAGCTGATGATGTTCTGGCCATGAATGAGAAGCTGTGTGAATTACACATGTTTTACAGAGAAAACCCTCCTGTCCATGTATAAACTTCACCTCCCGTGTCCTGAACCCTTATTTACGCCTTTGGAAGCAATGCTGTAAGTCTAACCTATGTTCTGTTTGACATTTGTTTTAAAAGAACTGATTTAGAGATTTTTTGTGATTATGTGTTTATACCAGTAATTAGCCTTATCCCAACAGCGTCTTTCGCTTGTGTACCGTGTATTAGTATAGCAGCGATGCTAACGACTTAATTAGCATATTTTAAAAAAATCGCTAAAATGAATGTTTATGTATGTTTTCTAGCACTATTTGGTGCATTTTTTCCCAAAAAGATCTATTTTCTGATTATTTTGTTTCAATCCTTCTGAGCTTTACAAATGTAAAATTGTGAAGAATTGTAAGCTGTCAAGAAGACCGTAATAAAGAGCAAGACGCTCGGTTTCCAGTCTCGTTAAAATTAAGTTTGGCATATTGTATATATTTTTATGTAGCCCAAGCCATGCTAGATTTCCTCTGAGTAATTTTTAGTTAGTTATATATGGGTCAGGGGGCCTGCAGCTGTACGGACTCCACCTGAACCTGGGAATCTCTGTCCTCCTCCTTGCTTGGGTTACACAAGTTTCCTTTGCTTTGCTTTCATATCGTTATTTCGCATAATTTATAAAAAATAAATAAATAAAAAAATATGGGCCATGCGTGTTACGCCTGCGTATGGTTTAGGTTTGTGCTGGTTTTGTGTGACATGCACATGATGCGCGTCGGAGATGTGGTTGTGCTCTTGCGGGTCAGGTGCAGTGATAGTGTTGTGCGTAGCCTCTTACAATATCCTGCAGGCGCCTCTGATATGGGTTAACTATATTAAAGTTGGGTATGTATATCCTAATGTTGGATTCGGAGCCCACCTCCTTTTTATCTTCAAGGGAAGCAATTCAAATCCATACTGAGCTTCAAACCGAGTCTAATCACTGAAACAGTCCTAATACTCTGCACCTACAGCCAGTAGAAGGAGTTTGTGGCACATGTAGAAATCACTCTCACCTTTTCCTGCAACACAGTTAATCACAGCTTTACCACCCTGTCATCCAACCAGGCACAACCAGAAGCACACAAGGATCAAAACTTTCTCCTGACAATTAGCATGGAACCATTTCCTATTTCAGGTGATGATTGTACAGATGAAGTGGAAGTACACTTTACATTACTTATAATTATAATTAATTAAAATAACTTCATTGTGCATCACTTTAAAAAAAATCTAAATTTGGGAGATCTGGCATAACATACAGTATCAATAACATAGCTCTGATTTCAGAAGTTGTTCTTCTATGTGGCGAAACAGCAGATAAAAATCACTTAGCAGGAGAAAAAAAACATTTGTATCCAAACCTCTAAGGCTAAAAAACTGGACTTCCAGTCTGAATGTGGAGGGATTTCAACTAAGAAGTTGAAATCCCTGCTTGCCTTACTTAGCAAAGAGATACATTTTTACTTTTGGTTCTTGTGAGGCAGCAGCACGGTTGAACGTCCCTCTGTTACCAACACACATAAATCAAGATTAAAAAACAGCCATAATGGATATGGATTTCCTCCAATACATCAAGATAATGCACATGAAATTCACTTTCAATAGATAAACGACAACAGAAATTAGTTTGCACATTAAACTTATCTCATTAATTCACAGAGTTTTTGAATAATACAGTATGCTTGAGAGACATATCTGAAACACTTTCCCAAACAATAAGGTGTGTCTCAATCTCTCTCTCTGTGTTTTTCTCTCTCTACACACACGCAGGTTCTCACACAGAAAAAAATCTTTTTTGAGGTACCGAACCCCCCAGTTGCATATGCTCATTCACTGAACCCTTCTTATTCGATCAAACCCAGGTTAAGAACCACTGTATTAGCCCAAAGAAGGTTTACATCTTATAGTGAAGAAAACTAAGCTGTGTCACTCACTCTCCTGTCCAATGACACATAAAGTAATCCAGAGAATAAAACATAAAACAAGTCCCTTCAGAATGAAAAAGGCCTTTACTCCTTCACGTCATAACAGATTTTGAAGTCTGAGGTAAATAAATTGCCTTTGCATTGATTGTTTTATTTTTTATTTTCCCTGCTAACAATTAAGTAAATTAGTGTTCCCTAAAGTAGTCAGTACTTAGCCAAATACTTAACTGCACTTTCATCCTTTGAACAAAGGATTGTACATCAGCAGTTTGGCGATGTTAAAGAATTTTGTTTACTTTTATCTTCCCATCATAAAAACAGTAGATTAAAATAAAAGGTTGTTAATGCTGGCTCCAGTTCTTCAGGAAGCTGTACAGCAGATCACATTTTTACAGTCTTACTGTAAAAGTGTTTCATGTTTACATCAATAAAGAAAAGGTTTCCCTCTTATTAAAGTATGGAAATTATGATTTAGTGATACACAAATTGCTCTGCAGTAATCTTACATTTGAACAAGCTCACCTTCCAGTGTTTTCCAATTAATATGTGTTAAATTGCAGATAATCACATTAGAACTCAGTATTTGCTGCTCACCTTAAGTTTGAATGTGTGGCACATAAACAGATCTATATTCCTCATAACTCAATCCTGGTATTTTTAACCTGCACTTTATTGTACGGCCTTATATTTTCCAACATTCTCTTTTGTCTCCACATAAACAAACTTAACAGAAGAGAAATAAGAAACTTTTCTTGAAAGACAAAAGAAAAACAACAGGTCGATCAAACACTATGTAACCTCTCCCACATTGGAGGAAATTTTGTCAGGCGGAATCTTGACAAACTGAGGAGGAAAATTCAGCAATATGACTCAAGATAAAGGCTTTTTCTGGTAAAAAAAAAAAAAAAAAAAAAAAAAAACTAAATCTAACAGTGTCTCATTCAGTCCTTTTGAAACTGAGAAAGTGTATAAATCTAGAAGCTTGTTAGTTTAGTGATGTGACCGGATTGCTGCCCTCCCTCTGCAGCAGGTATTTAGTTTATGGTTTAAAAGAGAGAAGTGGGACATTATGGACTTGATGGACAATCAGTTCTCACATCTTTCTTGTCGGTAAACAAACATGACTTAACCCTGTGTGCTGGTTGATAAATGTGTAAATCAAAAAAATGTTTTAATTTCTACTCGTGACAAACAGGGAAATGCAGAACTACTGCTTTCTTTAACTTTTTATTTGTCCTTACAAATAAGTATTTAATAATAATTAAAAGTGTAGGTTTTCATCAAACTACGCCATGCAATGGTAACATGTGAAAGAGACATATCCCCCCCTCACATTAGAACACTAGTCGCATGGACCCCACACACACATTTACAATAAAATATTACCTCCCAATAGGCATGTTGTTAAAATTCAACTTCAGGTTTCCCTGGTTACCTACAACAACTCACCTCACCGCATCCTCCAAGCTGAACCACAGCGCCAGGCGGGTTTACGACGTACACATGTGCTCTGCCAAACGGCGAACATGACTTGTGCCAGAAGCAGAACTTTCTCATTTAATGGTGCTAGTGGCTCAGTTGAAGTAACTGTTTTAGAGGAAGATGATTGAACTGCAGATGTGTAAAGCATCTTTGCTGAAAAAAGTCAAAGCGGAGGCTGAAGTTGACATTTTTCAACAAAAAAAACTCTACAAACTCCATGGGAATCTCAATGCACCAGTCAAGTCTCAGAGAACCGCACAGAAGAGAGAGAAAATATGTATATGAGTCGTCCATTAGCCACTCCTTCTCGAGCCGATGTGGACAGAACAAAGGTTTCTTATACCCCTGAATCATACAAATGCCTTTTGCTTTAAGTGGACAAACAGGTTTGCCATTATGCATATGCATAAGTAATGGTCAGATGCAATATAAGTTGAAACCTCTGAAACTAGATTAGTTTGCCTCAAAGTATTTGACAAAAAGCTATTTGTAAATGGCAGTGCTCTCCTATGTCTTCATTTCAAAGTGTGCAGCAGCAGAAGCTCAGTTTTAAATGCTAGGAAGCCACATTGCCCTCCACCTACACCACAGAAATAAGGGCTAAAGATGGGATGGAACTGGACTTTTTTATGAATCTGAAAAGGTTTCAATCATAAAGCCCTCCTCCAATCTTCTGTTGAAGGGGTTGTTTAAGTATCATCAGCCTGGTTCTGAAACTTGGCATTTATCATATGTTTGTCTTGAATGACAAAGCAAATACAATGCAAACAATAGTGCTAAGATTCAACCTTGGAGCAAAAAAAAGTGCCAAACTGCAGGCAGGAAAAGCTCACATGTGTATACTCTACCAACACTTATCTATGTAAGTAGTCAATGTGAAGACATAGCTCAGTTTGTGTCAGTGTGTATTGTGATTTGTAGTGGAAAAGCACCTTTACTGCTGTAGAAATAAAATCTCTTCAGATTCAGTGAATAATGTATATGGATAGGCTTCAGGTTTATAGTACGTGAAACACGGAAAGAGTTCAAGAGAAAGAAATAACAAAGTAGCACTTTGAATGCTCATAAATCCATCATCTTCTGTCTCTGAAAGATCTGACTGGTACATGATGTGATGCGATGTATATTGACTTTCTCACAAACACACAGCAGGTCAGTACGTTGGTTTTCAACTGCAAAGTTTTGTTTTGAAAATAAGAACAACTTCTTAGATCAGAATACACATAAAAACATAGCAATAAAAAAAGATTTTGCTAAAGATAATATTTTCACAACATTTAGCTTAGCAGCTGGTCCATTTCCGTCTGCAGCGCAACTTTTATTACACTCTAAACGTTGCCAAAGTTACAAGGACAAATTGCACTATGCAATCCAAACACACCAACCAATTAGTATTCATAAAGCATGTTATTTAATGTTCACTGTGCGCTATATTTTCATTGACATTTTTATTTTGAAAAATTACAGAAAGTATAGTTAATCATGATAATTATTAAAACCGGTAAACTCCAGTTTACATAAGTAATTAAACTCCCCTAAGTAAACTCAGACAAACTGGTCTTTGTTGCCGTAACTAGCAGGTGCGTCTTAGGAGAACTATTTTATTTATACGTGTTGACACAATCCAAACAAGGGTTCACAGTAATCAAAAGCATTCTCATGCAGATCAAGGTGATCAAGCAACTTTCACTCATTTGAAACAGCCATAACATTTTGAATAGAGGCAGCATCATTAGCTATGAATGGCCATTTAATTCTTTTCACTTTATTATTTCTGTTTAATTTACAAGGACAAAGTGTGGGCAGAATAAAAAACTTTAACTAGGTGGGCATTAGAAGCATTTGGTCCGAATGAAAAGAATTCTTTCTGAGCTCCAGGGACAGTCTCCTAGCTAGGAAGGAGAATTGTTCAGAGCCTTTTGTAGACACTCGGTCTCTTTGACAGGGAGAGCTAGGTGGTGTATTACAGGCTCAGAGGAGCTGAATTGAGAAAGGAAAGGTGAAGGTAAAATTGTTTTTTTTTGAAGGTGGTGTTACTTTGGTATCATCTATTCATACGGTGTCTATGCAGCACTAGTTCTGTCAAATGACACGATCTAGAAACTGTGTTGTGAATTAGAAACAACCTTGGTTATCATCGTCGCCGTTGTTCACTGTAGATCTCTGCTGTAATTGAAATGGGAATGTGTCCAACCTCCATAGCAGTTTCTATACCTAACAGCCATAAAAACGGCATCCATTAGCCCTGGCACAGACAAATGTTTCGATCTGCACTATTGTGGTCAATTGACTTCTCAGTCAGAAACATTGTCCTTTTTTTAGTTTGTTTTTTTTTCTTTGCAACCGTCCCATCTTGGCAATCCAAGTCTGCAATATGGAAAAGGTGAAAGGTGATTGCCCACACAGGCTAGAGACAGAGTTGCTCTACAAAAAGTAAATCTTGATATATAATCCTTATTGCACTTGATGCAAAAATTTTCAAGTGGGCAGGCCGCATTAATATAATGAGCTGTGGTTTTATGACTTTCAACTGTTTGGATTATACAATTTTCGGTGTGTGTGTGTGTGTGTGTGTGTGTGTGTGTGTGTGTGTGTGTGTGTGTGTGTGTGTGTGTGTGTGTGTGTGTGGAGGGGTGAAGGTTTGTTTAGTTAATTCTCTGTTAGAAAATGAGGTTTTAACTAAAGAGAAGGGACTTTATGATGCACTCAGGGGCAGATTGTATATCAGACGCTCCTTTTCTTTATTACAGACTCGTGGCCTCCACCAAATGACAATCTGCACATTATCCGCCAAAGACCAAATGAGCGCTACAAGTGGCGAGGCAGATTCCTCTTCAATGGCACGGGAGACACTTCAGTCAGAAAACATTTGCAGTAGATGCCAGTGAGATCATTCCAGGCCACTGTTTGATTTCTGACTCTGTCAATATTTGTGCTGAAGGAAAAAGCGCAAACAGTCGCAACCTACTGCTGCTGACATAATGTGAGAAACCAGGAGGTAAATCAACACATAACTGCACATTTATAAACTGATTTTCTCTTTTCTGACCGAATTGAACTGCAGGTCAAAACCTTCCTCTTTATGTTCAGATTTCTGTAAATATTGTGAAGATGACTTTCCTTTCACATTTAGTGAATATTAACCCATCTTCATCGTGCCAAGGCTTGAACAAGAAGCCTTGGATTCTTGCACAAACTAACCTCAACTCAATGGTGTATTCAAACCTGAAGAGTGAGTGATACTAGAGTATTAGCATCTACTGACACTTGTAGTACTTCCACATGCCATTTGTTACCCAAATGTAAATATAATGGCAAACAACCAATGAGCATAAATGCAGCAATTCTTCAATGAAAACATCGCTTTTTTTCCTCTCTCTCTTTCACATTGAAGGAGACAATTGAAAAATGTGTGTATTACACATGTAGGTTCAAGTGAGAACAGTGTATCTGAGTGAAAGACTCAGATACACTGTCTGACATAATAATGACCTGACAAATAAACCGTAAGTCCAGTGTGGAGTATGTGTCCAAAACAGACGACCATGTGGGACAGTCTGTACATCGAGTTTCTTAGGCATGAAAGTTCTTCTAATACCAAAACAAAACTTGTATTACATGCCTGGTATTACTGCTGTCACTTTTCTTTCCCCAAACAGCTTTAAACAAAATTGTACCGCACTTATCTAGACTGAGCGGCTACTTAATGAGTGTATATTTTTATAGATCTGCATAGATCTCCGCAGATTCGAGAGAGTGCAATAACATTGGTGAAACGCCGCTCTGCTTTTTATCTTTTCATTGAGCAGAACATTGAATGAATCTAATAATTCATTTAAGCCAGTAAGTTTGAATGGAAACACATCCTGGCTTATTAAAACAAATCAAAAACAATAGCAGAAGCCTAATCTAAGTAAAGCATGTTATCTCTTACTTCCACTAAGCATGTAAAGCATGGTTTGGGGCCTGAACGGTTCTGCCTCCGCTGGAAAGATCAAGAATCGACTTTTGTTTATTTCGGCCTTCCATCCTAAGGCTACAGAGGGAGAGCGTCTAAAAAACCCACAGATGGCTCCCAAGAGTTCCAATTTGCAACGGCACGTACAAAACACGTATAATGATATTATGGCGGGCGGGGGCGTGGGGGGTGGAGGGTGTCTGAGGTGGCGGGTCCTGGAGAAGGGCAGACCGTGCAGCAGCACACGGCGTTTCTGAGCCAGAGGTCAATTAGGTATGCTGAATAATCTGGGCATGGGTTCTTTCTGCGCCTGATCTGTATTCCGCCCCTTCCTCCTTCACTGATCTCCTCTCCCTCCATTCCCAAGTCTGACCACAACACAGAGTTAGTGGAGGAGCGAAGACGGATCGAAAATGAAGAGTGTCTTTTATCTTCTGCGGCTTGATGGGGGAAAGAGACAATGTTCTCCTCCTGTGGTCGCTCCCCTAAGTGAGGCACACGTTTAGTCTGCTTTGGGGGTATACAAGAAATAAATGGTTGGCAACTGGAATGGGATGGAGAAAGGTCAGCAAAGTGTCGCACAGTCAATCTTTCAGATGAAGCCGGGCTACTTTCTACAATCTCGCATTGCACTGCAACAGAGACAAAGGGGCAATGGGTGTAAACAAGGGTCATATTTCCGCAATAGCAATTTCCTGTGTTGCACTACATGGGTTTTACCAAAAAAAAAAGAAAAGAAAAGAAACCTCTAAAGCAACTGTAACATCTAGTCTATGTGAAGAAACTGAGCTAAAATAAACTGATTTCCATACTTTGGCCGTATCCGGTTTCTGAATCTGGAGCAGTTTATTCAATGGATGTATTTCTCCATTAAAGTTAGTATTTACATGTAAGTTTATCATAACCACATGAATTTAAAATCAAAGATGTCCTCTGAGTTAAGTTTCCCGTAACTGTCAGGAAACTGAACACACAGCTATAGGTGACATAATGATTTATTGTTCTGCTTCATGTTGAGAGGCTTCCTACAACACAAACCATCTTCTGCCTTGGAAAGACAACCTACCCTCAGTTATTCCAAACAAGGTTGATCATTTGCAAATAGCAGGTTTTCCCACCAAAACAATTTACAATGCTCCTCAGATGTGGTAAGCCTGTGGTACCGCCCAGAACTGCTAATACTTTTCCAGGTGGCCAATACAGGTCCAAGTTTACAATGTCAAGTTCTACGGAAAAAGTCACCCTGGAAATATTTTAAGACCTTTCCTGTGACCTTCTCCATCAGCCATTGTAACTATGAAATACTGTAAATTCATAAGTGTTACTGTGCCCAGCGCATGTTGCTGAGGTTGTGCTTATCTAGCAAAACCTGGGGCTGATAAAGTCACTCTGACCAGAGGGCAAATCAGAGGGCAGAAAACCTCTGACATCATCGTGGGTCTTCCAGTTGCCTCTGTGAGACCAATTTGAAAGCTGATAAGGTAAAACAAAACTTTTCAACTGCTGTATTATTTGTCAATCTTATGCCTCCTCTACTGATTATGAAGGTGCTGGGCAGATTAGCTTGACCCCGGCAGCGAATAGAGACTGAAATCTGATTGAAACATTAATAGTGGACAGAGACGTGTAAAGGAGACGGTGCAGCCAAGAGAAGCTTCAATAAAGAGAAGAGACTGTTGGGAGTCAACAACATTCATTTAAATAAATATTATAATTTCAGTTTATTCTGATACAGTTTAGACCTGATGGCCCAGGACTGTTATGAAATAATCGCTTTTTTTCTTTGTGACTGAAGCAACAAGAAGCAACTTTATCTTGGGTTTCTTACATACACACAGTTTACACACAGGCAAAGGAGGAACCTTCATCTGTA
Organism: Micropoecilia bifurca; assembly: GCA_903067075.1. Lineage (NCBI taxonomy): Eukaryota > Metazoa > Chordata > Actinopteri > Cyprinodontiformes > Poeciliidae > Micropoecilia > Micropoecilia bifurca. The sequence continues at coordinate 21,908 of CAEGAF010128944.1, forward strand.
AGCAAAGCCCTTCCTGTATGCAAAACCTTTAACCAACAGCAAATGAAAAAAATGGGCACTTATTTAAATATTTGTGCATATATACGATTACAATGACAAACACGTATTGGTCGCTTAGATGCTGAAAATACCAAATGCAACTTTCCCCTTTTTTATGTTTGTTTCTGTTGTCTCAGCTCTCCTGAATTATTAAGCCTATTAAAAAAGAGAGAAAAAGCTTAACTCTGGTCTTAGCTAGAGAATGCTGATTGGGGTTTTTCTTTACACATGGCAGGGAGCTTTATTGCATCTGACAAGAACGGCACCTGAATGCGTTCACATGTTGCTGCTTCCGACTGCTAAGTGGGGAAAAACCTGCATTTGAATAATACATAACTCACAACATTCAAGTGGAATTTACATTTACCAAAAGTTTATCCCTAATAATGTTCTTTAATCATTGGTGTGTGAGAACAATGCTACAAACCATGGAGTCACCCACTTCTGTTTTCACTTCTCCTGAGACACGCCGATGTTCTGAAATGTTCCTCGCTGCCGTTACCCTAAATACATGAGAAGAGAAAAAAGCCGCAGGCTTCAGACATGAGTTACTCTTGAAAAGCTGCTTCTCATCTCTTCTTCTTTGTGCCGTGTTACTCATCTCTATTTTTAGGTTCTAATTAGACTCAAGTGGTACCAAGAGGTACATGAGTTATTAAATAACACAAGTGTGTCTTTAACATCGGTCAAAGAAAGAGACAATATCATTTTATTTGAATCTTTCATAGAATACCCCCCCAAACCCCAAAGAAAAAGCAATTCTTTCCCAGTAATGTTATTAGAAGGTTACAAACCCATTAAATTAATGTTGGTTGATTGAATGATATCAGAAAAACACCTTGTTGGCTTTTGCATTGATAGTGTTTGCTGTGAATAAATGTTTATGTACACAGCATTAAAGGTGCAGTATACAACTTAAAAATACTTTGCAAACTTGTTAAAATCATTATTATGTTGTGACAGTCTAAAGCAGATGAGCTGATTTTGGTGATTTATATTACATACCGTCTCAACACGGTGGCAGTTTTAACAAATATGGAGAAGACATAGTTTTGTAAAAGTTGCATACCACAGCTTTAAATTTTCAACCTGTTGTGCTAGAAAATGTATTGTTCAGAAGGTGAGCCCAGATGCTTGTGGAGGGTATGAATACTTTTCTAAGTTCCAGTTTAAGAGGACAGGAATACGTGGTCCAGATAAACACGACTGGACGGGACTTCAGCAGATAGCTGGCCGGCTTGTCCGTCTCTGTGTTCACACATTAGCAGGCACAGAGAGAAGAAGGCATCCTCAGTGCATATTGTTGAGACCAGGGCCCACACAATGTGTACTGATAATGAAGAGCATCATTAGGTATAAAACGAAGACCTGACAGTGAAGCTGCCTTCCTCCAGTCTGGAGCTGGTCTCTGTTTGAGCTTGGACTACTTGCTTCTAATAAAAGTCCATCTCGTCTCCATCATCAAAACCAGCACACAAAGTTTTTGAATTTTTTTACAGTACATTTGGGTCGATACAAATTTAGTCCTGAGACTGTTGCTGGACTACACCAATACTGGAAAAATTATTTTTTAAAAATAAATAAAAAGTAGCATCTGACCATGTCTGCTGCATCAACAATAAAAACATACTTGCATGGCAAAAAAATATGTTTGACATCCTAGTGTACTTGTCCAGCGCTTCATCAAGACCTGAAAGCTCCAAAGAACTTTACGCTACATTCAGTCATTCATGAACACACTTACATTTTCACGAGCCTGTAAAACATTTATTTTTTCAGATTTAATCAACAAGTATCACCAAATACTCCACTGACATCAACAACATCCAATACCTGCATATGTTGTTGTTCATGGAGTTCTTTGTTATATTGATTTTGCACACACTGATATTCCAAATATGATTGCAGGTTTTTGTTGTACTGTTCAATCCTCACGCTCTAACATGTAAGATTGTTCATAGCACTGGCAGAAGAGTCTTTGAATTTGATGAAGAATTGCAAAGTGATTAAGGTAAAGGCAAGGAGGCTTTGCAACCTAAAAATTAAAATTTATCAACACAAAATATCATGAAAATACAGGTGGAAGCTGCTCACGGTTTGTAAGAATGTCAACAAAGATTTTCCTCCTGATTTATTAGGAGGAGCAAAAACACTTTATGACATTCATCCTATGAATAAAACGTAAATAAAAACAATTGTAAATTACACGTAATTTTTAGTTGATATTCCTTTAACATTGTTTTAAAGTGTTTAGATAGGAATGTCGTAGTTTTTTTGAGAAACAAACTTGAAATCAATTTCAGGACAGAACCTTGCGAGTTGACAGCTTTGGGTTTAAATAGAACTGTCCTCGCTTAAAGTGTACATGTAAATATAAAATTGTTCAATGCTATGAAACCTGGCCCAAAAATATTGTAGTAGACCAAATATTTTTCATCTGCCAACATTCATGCACAGTTAATGAAAGATGCTTCCCATTTGCCGCTCGGTTTGTCCTCAGACGACTCGGAAAGGCAATCAAATGACATCAACAGTGTAACATGTGGAGCATTTTAAACTTAGTTTCCGCCTCCGTAAACAGGCCACTGCCTGATATCTTATGCTCTTTTAAAAATCCCGTTTCTTATAGTTCTTTTTGAAAATCCGCTTCTCAAAATTACTCTTACGGCAGGAGACGTCGCAAAGTTTGCTTCTCGGGGAAACTTCAATCTGAGTGAAGGCACGGCTGCAGACGATTTCAAATATGTAAATATACACTCAGAGACCCTTCGCGCTCATTAAAACCTCTGACAAACGACTCGGTTAAAAGTAACCGTCTAGCCTGCACTGCAGATCCATTAGCATGTCATGAACCAAAAGGGATTCACTATGTATTCAGCAAACACCTACTGAAGGAGCACGGCCAGATTTAATAGTGCATCTAAAGAGGCCATTGATCATGGCTTTTGATTCAACCCAATTAAAGCGAACATGCTGCTGCTGCTGGCTAGTTTTATGCCAGATCGTCCACCACACAGGGAACAGAGAAAGTAAAAAGCAGGAGCCGTCTGTGGAGCTCAGGACCAAGATTATAGACATGCATGTTATAGATGGAGGCTATAAGATCTCCTCCAAAGCTGCTCCATGTTTTTTTTGGGGGGTGGGAGTTGAGAGGGGGCAGAACTTTTAATGTTAAAACATAGAAGGTTTTTTTGAACTGCAGTGAAGCTCCTGGGACATGGAAGCCAGAGGATGTGACCAAAAAGACCATCAGATAACTTGGGTGATAGAAAAACAGCAAAAGAAACCAAAAAATACATTCAAGCTACGACAAGAGCTCGAATGTATTTTTTTCGTTTGGAAGCTTAAGTCTGCTCCATAGTGGGAGAGCCAGAAGAGCTTCACGGTTGACAGGAAAAAAGAAAACACACACACACGCAGACATACACACACACACACACACACACACACACACACACACACACACACACACACACACACACACACACACACACACACACAACAGACTGGATTTAACTAAAATGCATGTTGACAAGCCCCAAAGCTTCTGGGAGAAAATCCTTTGAACTGATGAGACGAAACTGGATCTCTTTGGCCTGACTTATCAACTCTATGTTCACAGAAGAAAAAAAGGGGGAAAAAAACAAGCTTTCAAAGAAAACCACACCAAGCCTGCTGCGAACCATGGAAGTGGCTCGACTTATTTTGGGAAGGCTTTGCTGAGCCTGGCAACAGCGGCTACATGTTGGCAGGAATTACCATCATAGAATAAAAAAGGGGTTTCATCTGTTTTTTTGGTCGATGTCATTTCCATCTATTTTGATTTTATGAAATATTGAACTCAGTCAAGGATTATAAAACAAAATCTGGGTTTGTGCTACGTGTCAGTCTTCTGGGGAGTCATTGTGCTTCAGTCGGTTCTGAGTCGTCTCAGAGATACGTCTTTGTTTTGTTCGGCCCGTCTGGATCTAAACGCTCTCGTTTGATTTGTTTGGACTGGAAGGAGATTGACTTGCTGTATATAACTGTGGATAATAATTAGACCTGACAGTCTGGAAAAGTGCATTTATGTAGCATTTGTTGTAATTTGATACCATAAAACCAGATTTTATTGAACAGAGTTGAGTTGAACTGACAGCACTACCTGCCTGAATCCGGTAGAAGGATTAAAACCGTTCTTTGGCCTCAGCTCTCCGCCCAGCAGACAGGCAGATTGTTTACTTCAGGGACATCAGTCTGAAGCATGTTGTTTTCAATACCTGATTGTGAAACACACCAGGCTGATCTCGGCAGGAAGGCTGCAGCATTTGGATAAAAACTTAAATATCCATGCCAGACGGTTTAAAAATGACCAGAAATTAAATGTCTTACGTTTACAGGTTTCAAGGTGTAATGATCCAGTACTTGAAATATAAGACAACACACAATAAACAGGTCAAATAAACTTCTGAGCAGACCAGTCCATAAAAAGGTTCACTCTTCAGGTGAGCTTCTTGCTCCCTAACTTTCACAAGTTAAGTTAGTCAGGACTCCACTCCAGGCTGTCATGTCCTGTAAATCATGTGATATTACTTTATGGTCACTCAACTTCAACAAGACACTGGCACAGCTTCGGAACAGATATCTTACAAAGCTTTTTTTATTCATAATATTAGAAAGTTGTACATTTTTTATTCAGTCACGGTGAAAATCTAAATTCCATTATGGAAATAATAGGACGAGTACATAAATAAATGGAGATAAAAATTCAGATATTCAGTGTTAATAAAGAGTCAATAAAAAGCCTAGAAGAACATCAGGACAGAAAACATAACATCCCTTTGACAGAGCAGATTGTTGCTTTATAGAAAGAGTGGAGCATAAAATAATCATTTCTTTTATCAAACATTTACCTCCATGGAAACTCATCACGCCGTTACCGCTTTGCGTCAAAGGGGCATCACAGGCAGGTATATTGCTTATAAGTTATACTCCTTATAAGTTTCGAGGAGAAAGGTAAATGCTTCAAGTGTTGTGAAGACGCATTCAGGGATCCCAAGGATTCAACTAAAGGATCAGGTCCGGGGCCCATCCATTAGGATTTCACTTAGAAGTGGAAATCCACTCTAACACTGCAAGTACTGATGCTTTACATAAACCTGATGCATTTCTGAAAATTTAATTTGAAATGTGTGAAAAACTTATGAAATATTCAAAACCAAACCTTAGAGACATCCGACAGTCTATCCTAGATGAAGCCATGAATAAAGTAGCTACTCGTACTATTACCTCTTTATTCTTTCTTTACCATAAGACTCCTGCACCACTGCTGTATTTTAGTGTGTGTGTGTGTGTGTGTGTGTGTGTGTGTGTGTGTGTGTGTGTGTGTGTGTGTGTGTGTGTGTGTGTGTGTCTGCTCCGTCTTTTCAGATCTCCAGAGGGTCGTGGCAGATGGCTGCTCGCACCAAGCCAGGTTCTGTTGGAGGTTTCTTCATGTTCATGTGGAGTTTACTTTCCCGCCGTTGCTTCATGCATACATGAGGGATTTCTGCAAAGTTGAAGACTTAATAGTCCAGTCGACTTTCCACTGCCACTACATGTTCACTCTGCAGGACCGATTACCACAAAGCCACAGAAATTGGAGTTCCTCAGAAAACTTTTGAGCATTTGCCGTGATAAACTGAACTCTGGAATTAGAATCTGTGTGATTGGACTGAAAGGACTATATATTTTCTTATATACAAGTTAGAGATTTTTATGTAAAAATGCTTTATCACCATATTGTGAATTGGCTCACAGACCTTATCACAATTTTACTGTATTTAATATCACAAATGCAAACGGCTGCTTTGATGAAATACTTGTTACATTTTTATTCTCCTGCCTGCAAATTATGCAAGCGATATATTTTACCTTCATTGCCGTCGACGACCACTTTTAGTGGCCGGGAGAATAAAAGCTCACAGACAGAGAGAGAGAGGTCATTCTAAAACAAGCAAAAGCATAAAAGAATGAGGAAAATCATCATTCATATTGTCATCTCAATGTGTATCAAATGCTTCTGATATCCTGCTGAGATTGTGAAGCCCTGATCATACAGAAAGGTTTTAGACCTCATTGTACTCTTTTCCATTTCTAAATATTTACTCCGCTGGTTAATTCGTGTCAGTTTGTTTAACTCCATATTGCATCAAATTTGCATACATTTGAAATAGGGACTCATATTTTCACAGTACAGCTGAAAGTGAGTCTGTGGAGACAGCCTGGGCTGCCAGTAATTGCCTGAACCTCCTCCTTTCTGATCTCACTATTAAACAGAAAGAAAGAGAAAAAGCTGTAGGGTAGTGTAGATAACAAGGTTTTCACTCAGGCCGTGTATTTTCGTGTTTTCCTGCCACGTACACACTTTGCACCTTTCATGTTTCGCAACACACACACAGAGACACATCGCCTTTTTTTATGTTTAATGGATTTTATTAAACTATTTGTATACGTTTTTCATCTTGTTCAGAACATGAACAAAACATCTTTTATCTTCTACAGTTTGGAAACACATCACTGAACCAAAACCAGCAGAGTTTATTCGGCATTAACGAGTTTAGCTCGTGTCTCGTTTTCACTCAGAGCAGGTTGTTGAAGTGCTGGGAAGGAATTAGCAGGAATTCAATGTTCTCATATACAAACATTGAATTACTTGTAGGGCTGTGTAATTTTATCGAGTCCACAATATGTCGATATTTTTTTTCCTCAGTATCAATTTTTCGATACGTTAAGTTCTATGTCAAATCCACATGAATTAAATGACAGCTTTCACACCTGACATTTTCTCCCCAGTTGCGCATGTACATGAAAAATGACATGTAATGAAACATTACTACATTATCTAATATAAGTGAATAAGACAAAAATGGTTCCTTTTCTGCATAACCAAATACAAAAAGCCACACAATTACCATTAACACAAAGCAAATGTATAACAAATACAACATTTATTACACCAGTACACCATCAGTTCAATTAATTCAATCCAAGTCTATTGAAGAGTTACAAAATGTCACCAAAATCATTCTGTACTGAATCGCATCGTTTGATGAATATCATATTGTGAGCAAACTATCACGTATCATAGAGGTTCTCAACGCGGGCGGTACCGCCCCCCAGGGGGCGTTCCTTGGACGGCAGGGGGCGCTGGCGGACATTTTTATAAAAGGGGGGCGCTGGGATGCCTTAGCGGGGCGTTTGGTCGAAGGTAAACTTTACACCTTAAATGCACAACAATGCCAGTTTAGACTTTGAGCAACTTAGTAAAACTGTATTGTGTAATATTAAGACATGCTTGGCTGCAACTGTATCGATGGCAGCTCTTCTTCTATTCAGTGTTTGTTAGCTTCTTGGCGCAGCTCCGTTCTCCTGCTACTGGTAGCTAAAATCACGATACCCTCACTGTGTCTCCCTCTGAATAATGAACCTATTTAAATAAAGAAATCCCTCCATGGTGATACCACGATAGAGAGCGTTCATTTTATAGCGTTAACACCGGAGCTGTAAGTGGTCCGGTATGAAACAGGGTGATAGAACAACACAGCACTTTTAAATTTCAATAATCCGAATGCAGAAATTGTTTCCGTTTTAAATGGTTTATGTCAGTTTGCCTTTTCCCCATCTATACGCTTGCCGACCGCACTGCACCTTAGGGGGTTAAAAAAAAAAAAAAAAAAAGACGCACATTGCGCAAAACTCTGAAACAGGAGTAGCGCGACATAAAACGGAGCGACGAATTAGATGTGAATTATGACATAAAAATAGAGAATTCGACGCTGAACAGTGAAAAAATCAACACATGATGTGAAACATGACGATTAGGAGGCGCAGCAGGTGATGTGTGAATATTACATAAACGATAAAAAAAATGTAGGAACAGGAAAGAAACTAAAGTGGACATAGCAATAAACCAATTGATGATAATACTAATCAAAAGAAACTATATGGAAATGAATGAAGAACAAAATGCAAGAATAAACTATGAAACTAAAGTAAATACAGAGGAATAAACTGGTATGGCAAGACTTTTCGAGCAATAATTAATACAGAAGAGTGTATGGCAAGAATAAACAGACACTATTTCCAGATAATAATATTGCTGAAGTGCCATGGGTTTGTTGAGACCACATCTAATACTGAGAATAAATATATCTTACAGACCATAACAGTAAAGAACTGATCACTAATATATGTTTTTAATTAAATTTGATATATGTATTCAATATTATTTTTCATGTCAGTGTTATTGTCATGAGGCTGGTGGCTCTTTCAATTTGGCTCTTTAGGATTTGATTAAGAACCAGATTTGTTCTTTGTAATTTCTGTCCAGTAAAACTATTAATCTATAATCAATAGATAGATCTAAATAAAGATATAATCAATGTTTCTGTCTCATATTTGCATGGTATTAAAAGGACCTGGAACTTTTGTTTTTCCACTGAAAGCTCTGGTTTGCACAATAAATGCCATGTGGGTGAAGTTTTATGGATGATGCTCTGATGTCCCATTCTCCTGAAGGCAGCACAGAGCTGCACCACCAGAAACCGTCAGAAACACTGAAGAGAAGAAGAGTTATAATTAATGAAGTTACAGTTCTATCCATGGTTTAATGTTGCAGAGCTCAGTCGTTTTACAAATAGATCAAAGTTTAAATTGGCATGTTGAACATCTTTTATCTGGTCATTTTGTGGAATATTTAACAACTAGAAAATGGCACAAAATAAGAATATT
>CAEGAF010128959.1:0-12006 GCA_903067075.1 Micropoecilia bifurca
TCACAGCTTTCACATCATGTGACTGTACATATGCATCACTGCAAATCCATAATACTTTATAAGTTAAATTCTATGGGAACTTACCTAAAATAAGAATCTAAAGCTCCCATTTTTATGTACTTCAGTGTTTTCCTCAGCACTTCAGGTAAAGCTGTTCTGTATATTCTGAGGACTGCTTTTCTTCAAGTAGATGGAATACAGGAATGTCAATTACAAGAAAAACAAAAAAAAAATACTGCTGTCAAAATACTGCTTACCGTCTCTCTTATGTAATCCATGTAATCCGGCTCATGGCTTGCCATATTTTGCTACTTTTCCCATTTTAAGGCAAATTATAGCCATCTGAAACCTCTCAAGGTTGTCCAAGTCAAGTGCTGTGTGTTTGTGCTCTGTAGTCCAGAGGGCCTCGGCTGAAGCAGACCAAAAAGCACTTGGTTGCCTAGGTAATGTGTTGCAATCAGATATGGCCTAATGGTTTGTTCTGCTAACTCCTATATCATTTCAGCATACGTGCCTCCAGCCATAATATTTTCTGGATCATTAACTCATTAACTAATTTCAGCATTGAAAGCTCCTTCATGAGCCTTATCCAAACATTTGTGTAGGATTGAAATCACAAGATGCACATGTATGAAATGTCATGATAATTAACGACGTTGGTGTCTGTCCTGAAAACCTCTACCCAAGCAAATTCTGTGGTTAGAGGTTTTCAAGTTACTCAGTGGATTAACCTTATTTGGGATTAGGATTTTAATTTTGGCATTTCAGAGTGGAATGAAATAACCAACATTTGTTCTTCATCAGTCATTGCCAGTTGCCTATGCTCCTGGTAATATTATTACAAAGAGCAAAAGCAAAGCAAAAATCCAAACATCCTAGAAGTTTCATGCTTGCTCTACGCAACTGCTTACACATACATGGAATTATATGGATAAAAATAAAAACCACACACATGCATCTTGTTAATTTGCATGTTGCTTTGCGTATAAAGGTAATCTGTCGTGAGTTGTTTAGATTCGTCTGATTGGTTGTTTTTGGTTGGGAGCGGAGCATTTCTGGAGTTGGCGATGGGAGAACGTGGAGATTGATCTTTTCACAGATTCTCTCTCATGATAAACTGGCACAACCTGGTGACAGTTCAAACAAATTCTTTATCAAAATGACATACCACAAGTTTAAGGAGGTTGCTAAGAGCCTCACAGTACTGAAGGAGTCGTGCGCAGATTATGTTTCTGACACAAAGGATTTACGTTGCACGCAACAACATTTGGACAAAGTGGATCGTCATCAATACATTGAAGTCATAGATGGTCACAGTATATAGAGCCAGGTTCTGGTTCTTACCACTTTCACCACATACATGCTCAGCATGGTCTACTGAGATGATAACACCATTCAATTAACTATCCACTTTTGCCAGACACTTGTTCAGGAGGAAAGTTTGCAGTTGGCCAAGTTGTTCATCATTTTACCAACTGCCATAATAATTTAACTTGACTGCATTGTAGAATAAATGTATAGTTTAAGTAATTGGCCTTAACTAATTGGCCTTAAAGGTGTTGGATTATACTGAATAGACCACATAAAGCTGGATATAATTTAAATTTTCTTAAGTAAATTGAGACACTATTGTGGATTTGTTTTCTTTATATAAACAAAACTGAATTGAAAAAGGGATATATGATACGGGTTATTTAAAAATATTTCTGCCATGTTTTCCTTCAGTTTTAAATCTGTTTTTTCAAGCTAACAACTGTTTGGCGACCTCTCATCTCTCTTTCCCGTCTTGTAAACCTTGTTTAGCCTAATATCATTATTTTAATGCCAATACTACAGTGAGATATATTTGAATAGGGAAAACAACATTTGTACGCCGATGAAAACCAAATCTGAACCTTTGAATTTGCTAAAAAGCAGTACATAACAAATCTGCCAATATACACATTTTCCAAATGAAATCAGTATATTGAAACATTTTCTTTCCCTGTGCACATAAGGCTTTCTGTGGTTCTGCTGCTCATGCTGCAATTACACAGTCACTGAAGATAAACAAGCTTTAATGGCAACAATTATCACTGTTCCCTCAAAACCAAGATTTTAATCCAGTTCATGGCAGCTTTCCTCTTGTTGTGGGTCACAAGTTCAGTAAGACACAACCGAAAGGCAGCCAAATGAGGTGAGATTCACCTTCAAAAACACAGAAAATGCTTCTTGTTGCCTTTTTCTAATTTAAATGAGTGAGGTGCAAAATATTCATGCGAGTCCGCCATGAGGAAAATTCATTACTACAGCATTAAGATCATTAGTTTGTAATAGGCAGTTTTTGCAGAAAAAAAATGCTTGAGCAAAAAAGTATTTGAGAACAAAAACTGCTTGGGTGGTCTAATAACAGCACCATGGTTGATGTAAAAACAGATGGCAAGCAGCTAACTAAACCTGCGCTATTTATGTTGGATGTGTGCTGGACATTTGATTATCACCTTATCATTTCACAGACTTGGAGCCTTATTACAGTCATTACTTTATACAGCAAATTAAGCTTTAGTTCCCAGTTTAGAAAAGAAAATAACCAAAACTGTTCACTCAATTACAATTATGAGCAAGGAAATATTGTTCCTTGCTCAAAGAATTTCTGTTAAATAAAAATAAAAAATCTGTCCATAGCTTTAGGATTATGTATAGCTAGTGGTTACGGTTCAAATACCAAAATCCCACAGTGAATTTTTAAATGCAGTAAAGTGAAGTTCATTGAAGGGGTGGGATTATATCCATAGGAGGAAGAATGAAGCTAACACTGAAGAGAAAACCTTCTGTTATTCTCTAGGTTTGCTTCGTTTCCTCTTGCTCTGCATAAACCATCAGAAAATGTCAGGCCACCTGTGGAGAAGCTGACACTGAATTTTCCAACAGGACAATGACTGTTTTAAATTCACCCAGGCTTGGTTTCAGAAAAAAAAAATCCTGGCAAATACCCTAGTTGCCATCCTGATCACCTAACACAAACGCTGTTCAAAATCTATAATAGAATTTGAAAGGGTAGTTGTAGCAGCCAACACCAAAATTATAATTAATTAAAGACATTTTAACATGTATTACTTGTAAAGGACAATATTTTTTTGTTTATGTTTGACCCAACAAGTGACACGGGAAGATAAAAACCTAAATAACCTCAAATTCTGATTTAAGTCCAGAATAGAGTTTTTGTCTACAGCAAAAGAAAATACAACGTGTCTTCAAAAAGCAAATGAAGATAGTAGATTCAATGTCCAATATAGATCGTCAACAGTACAAATTCTAAAAGCCGACATAAAGCAGAACGTGTATTAAAAATGTTACATTCCATACATTTAAGCATTTGTTTTTGATAGGAAATAACAAGCATATCTCAGAAGATAGCAGCAATCAAAATAGATGTATTGTCATTACAGCAGTCAAACCCTTCCTAAAATTAAAGACAAACTTTTTAAGATGTGCTTATTGGTATTTTACCGATTTATCTTGGTGACAAGGTTCAAGTCTTTCAGATTGGAAGGTCTCCTTCTCATCACTCTAATTTGTAGTTCCAGTTCCAGTTTCTCTAATATGGTAGATTCAAGGCAGGACTCTGCCTGGGCTGCTGCAGAGCATTAGCAATTCGTCCAGCGATAAGAATTAAAATGTCATGCAAAATATAAATAACCTGAAGTAAATAACTTTGTTTGAGGTATAGCAAAAACAACAATTTATAAAATTTTCTTAACTTTTTTTCCACTCCTAAGTTTCCTCCTACTTTTGTTGTTTATGTCTTCTGGACAAAAGTAAAAATATATGATGCGAATAGTTTATTAGGGAAGTTTATTATTACAAGTAATTTTGAAATAAAAAAAAATGCATGCATTTTTATACAATATTTGTAACAGTGTGATTTATTCTTGACAGAAAGAGTACAAATATTAAACTACACTTATTCCAAACATATCAAAGTGGAAATTAAAATACAGGAATGCTCCTATTATTTTTACTGTGCTCTTAAAACCATAGCATATCATATCATGATGCATGAAAAATGCACATTCAAGAAGTGCTTGTGGTGTCTTTTCTGGCATTTTTCTTTTAAAGCCAATTCAGATAAACAGATAAATAAACATGGGATCTGATTGGTAACACTTTCCTTAACCCCCTGCTCAGAGGCGAAAGCTGTGGGGATCCTACTCTTGCTTCCTTACACTTTCTGTGTATGACCGGATGAAGCGAGCTTCCCCTAATGACATTTGAGGAATTTTCCCACAGCTAAAGCAGGCAGCAGCCAAGAGATTCATCTCCACTTGGATGTTTAGAGAGAGACAGTCCCAGTGCTAATATCACCTCTTTTTGTTCAGATCAGTGTTGCTCTCCTTTTTTTTTTCCTCCAGTATTTTTCTCTTATGAAAACATTTTTGTACACCAACATGTTTTACAGAAAAACATTGCAGATAGTCATTGCCCACTACTCTGGTACGGTTACTTCACATATTTACAGTTTTGAGTATATCTATAGTATATGAAATATATTTACAAAAATAATTAAACTTTTGCCACCAAACAAAAAACAGAATCTCTTTTTAGAACAAATGCAAGTATATTTACTTCAGTGTGTTATAAGATGACACCACTTTGCAGTGTAAGATTTTTTTCTGCCTTCACAACAGTTAAGCTCTACTACAAATCCTGCTTTACGGATACAACTCCTTCTCTCTGACACCCCAAAGTGAAACTGAGTGCAGCCAACTTCTGTATAAATCCAGCTGTTCAGGAGTTTGCTTGAGAACATTAGTGAACAAAAGGCATGGAGACCAAATGAAATAGATCATGTCTAAAATTATAGAGAAGGTTAAAGATTTATGCTTTGAAAATATCTGAAGCTCTGAACGTGTCTCATTGTGCTGTTCAATCGTCATCTAAAATAGTGTGGCACAATAGGCAACCTGCCAATTCATCAACACTGATGAATTGGCAGCTTCTTTATTAAAAGAAGCAGCCAAGAGACCCTTGGTACCTCTGGAGGAGCTGCAGTGAAATCATGTGGGAGAATCTGTTGACAGGATAACTATTCCAAATATGTTATTTAAACAAGACTGCTAAGAATGTAGCCATTATTAAAACGTCACCATTAAAAAGTCACATTTAAAGTTTTCAGTGAACCATGCAGTGGACACAGCAGACATCTGGAAGAAGATGCTCAGGCCAGATGAAACAGAAATGGTAAGTGAGGAGGAAAGCTAACAGTACACACCATCCTCACTGCCATTCAAGATGAGGTGCAGATGATGTTGCTATGGCTCATGGTAGCATCATCCTGCGAATGCTTGTCTTTAACACGGACCAGAAGAAAGACCAAATTGTAAGGATAATGAATACTTTCATAAACTGTCTTTTTTCTTCTTCTGCGTGTCAATAATGAATGTCTAAAATAAAAGGGAGAGCAGAAACAATGCATGCAGCATCGGATAGAAGTTGTATAGCAAGTGCATAGTGGAATTTGAACATGCATTTTAAGTATAACAAAAAACAAAAACTTACTTTAGCAACTTTGAAGAAAGTTGCTAATTGTTTCCATTTTAGTTTGTTAGTAGATCACTGTGAAATATGCAATTGCAAAGCTTCTATGGGGACTCAATTATGTTCCCCCTCCAATTATGCATCCCTACAGATGCTGGACTGAACACTAAGAGCTGAAACAAGCTGTTTATCTCACCATCCCATTTCCCACTGGGAGAATCCACATTTTAAGAGTCACATTAGCCTTTGGGAAAATATTAGTTTTTGGAAACATAGATGCTTTGATTATTCAGTGTATAGTTTCCTCATATTGTTTGATCCTTCAGATTAAATTATATAATAATATTCAAATCACCTGAAACGAAATGTTTTATTGCAGTTTCCTTGAACTCTCACATAACATTCCACTTAGTTTTTAAAAAATTAGTTATTATGAAATGTGTCCCAATTTGTAATCCGCTTTCCTCACTTTTAGTAATTAAATGAAACACTTAAGTAAAAGAAAAATGTATGCCTGCAATTACAAAAGACACCAAACATTTAAAATATAACTTAAAGCTCACACCAGCATGCCACAAAACTAGCAAATAATCTCCATTGGTTTCAGGAAAACTTAATTGAAGAACATGAAAATAACAAAATGTATGTGGTTCTCATTACCACCTCTTTGTCTTTCTAGCTGTTTATTCAGTGCCACGTTGCTGTTTTTATTTTAATTATGTAAAGCACTTTGAAATGCCTTGCTGCTGAAATGTGCTATACAAATACAATTAGATTGATTGATTGATTACCAAGACTGCATGAGCATATGATGTGGGTGGTGACAAAGGATGATGTACCAGAACTACCATAAGGGGGCTAATAAACAACAAAGAGTGACTGACAACAGTGCTATTTATAAACATGGTTGATTTTTTCTTTTTTTGGTACTGATTGCCTGTGGAAGTTTAAACTCAATTTTTCACTCATAAGGGTATTGTCACCCAATCCGTTTTTAAATTGTGTTTTTATATTAAAACAAAAATTTAATGTAGAAAATATAATAACTCAAATAAGTTGGATAAAGCCTAGTTTTATCACGTTAATATGGTATAAGAAGGCAGAGAATCAGTGGGTAATACAATAATACTTATTGCAACATAGAGGGGGTTTAAGAAAAGAGGCAGATTTTTATGGGTTTTTTTCAGTCTTCATTGTTATGGATGTGGGGTTGTTGCAGCAGAGAGAGGTTCACAGAATATCAATCAATATGTTCACATATTTTATTTAAACCTCACCTGCAGCAGCAGCTCCACAGAATTACTTCATGGTCTAATATAGTGTCACGCGAACAACACCACCAAAGTTCGAGGGACGGAAAAGTAACAAAAAAAAGGCTAAGACACCGTTTGTGAGAAAAACAATATACCTTCTTTTGGAAATGAACTCTTCACTATTGTCAAGACCAGGGGATGTTTATAACACAATTTAAAGATCAGCAGCATTATTTCATACTATTTATCTTCACAAGCATCTTCATGATCTGTAGTTTTGCTAGGCTCACATTAGCATGTTAACCTTTTGCTTTAAATTCCTACATCTTAAAATGTTGCATATTTTCACCTAGTAATCACATTGACTGTGGAGTGAAAGAAAAAGTAATGTTTTCATCTTTGGAAAACAAACCCAAAAAAATGTGGCTGTCAATTATGTTTAGCCTTCCTGAGTCACTGCTTGGTAAAACCACCAGTGTTTTGGGTTATATCTTAAAGAGACAGAGGCCCAATTTCAAAGTGTCGCATTATGAAATCAAACTTCTTTTAAGTTATGTTTGATATACAGCATGTTTATGACAACTGAAGGTAACAGAGTTACCGCTCCTTTAAGGCCATGCACACATAGCCGGGTCTTCATTAAAACAAATATATCGCTTTCACAAATGTTTTCATCCTAAACCCGCACAAATATGCCAATGAGCATTGTATTAAACATGCAAAAACATAATAGGTAATGTAGCAGAGTCTTCAAAACAACCATGACCTGCAGTTATGGTTACACCTTCTGCCATCTACATGATGGCAGAAGGTTAATTTGTGTGGACAGAAAGATAAGTTGAAATGCTTTTATAAGAAAACAGAGTTTTCATGTTTATGACAGGCTGAATTGCATGAAAATGTAATTGTTTTCCCAGATAAATGCTTATGTGTGGACATGGTCTTAATCTGGCAGCAATACTCTCATTATTTAATTTTTGCATTTCTTTAAATATCCTGTGTAGCATTAAAGGTTACAATAAGTAATGAAACATTATTCCAAAATGCTCTTCTGAGTGAAAAGCAAAGTTATTTCAGAAGACCCAATATGTGTGTTTCATGATGTTATCAGTTGTTCTAGCAGGAAATGTGAACATAAAAGCCATGCTCCCTGGTTCATGAATTATTCACACTTGCAGTAAATCTCCTGCAAATCCTCGTGTCTTGGTGACATTCATGGCGTCATGTAGACAAGGCACGACAAGATAAAGATAGAATTATTCGCCTCTAGGTCATGATCTGCCTCCCTGCAAATCTCCTCTTAGCCTTGTTCTATGTTTTTCTGCGAGAAGCAACTATGTCAACATCCGAGTCACACTGACACCTTATTTTTGTTTTTTTCTAGAAGAACAAAAATCCACTGCATTTATACAGGTTTTAGTGTAGAAATTTATAAAATACAAAAGCAGTCTTTGTTACTGTTTATAGAGAATAAACTGAATTCAAACAAACATTAAACAGGAAGTCCTGATGTGTTTCATTAAAATATTCCTTTCTTGCTCCATAGCAAGAAAGGAATACAACAATGCATAGGCTACCCATATTTAAAGAAAGATACATCTATCTGGCCAAAAATTTTGTTTTTGGATATATCATGCTTTAAAGTCCTTCCTTTTCATATCTCAATCACTAAAGGAAAACTGCAATGCTTTGATCTCAGTTTCTCGTTATTGTAGCTCTACAAATCAGCTGGGTTTTTTTATGTGAATGAGACATTTCACGCCACACGCCCCCCCACCAGATCCCAAGGTATTCCACTCAACCATGTTCGGCCATTTTTGTAGTTGGAAAGTAGCCCTACAATTATCACATGAATTCATCTCAGTCAACACTGGATTTGCACCTGCACTATCCATACCAACTACCTACAGATCAAAGCATATTCATCTTACTGTGACCCAATCAGAGTCCAGACCTAAATCCAATTACCAATCTGGGGCAGGATGGTAAAGTTGATGTTCACAGATGCTCTCCATCCAATCTGACAAACCTTGAGGTATTTTGCAAAGATTTCAGTTCTAACAGTATTTGGGTTATAGATAACGCAGCATTTTTGTGTGTAAGAAGGAACAAGTGGAATCAGAAACTAGGCTCAGGTTTCCACCACTGGCAAATACAAGGATCCAATAGACCATGGTGTGAGGACAAGAGAACATACTGAATATACATAGCAGTCTGGTTGTGAGGAGATAAGCAACATGTGCACTAGGGAAGCTCCCAGAGAAAAACAGATGCAGACAAAAAAGAGACTAACAAATACAGAAGAGGAGAAACAAACATCTGCTGCTGTCAGCTCGAATCGTGACAGGAAAACTGTCTTGATTCCTGTTTTAGCTTTGTCATTGTGCAGTACTTTATGTATATATATATAGAAGAGTAGATGCAAAAGTATATAAAAATAAACAAACGGGGGACAATCTGATGATGAGGCCTGTTAAGTTTCAAGATACAAAATAAAGAACAGAAAATAATCAGAAGAAGACACATAAAAAGCACTGTGACTTCTGTTTCTGTGTTCATCTCCCTGTCCACACTCAGGCTCTACTTTTTCGGTGACAGTGCTCTTTAATGTTTTTTTAAAATCAAGTCGTAGTTAACCCCTCACTCAAAGCCATTTTGTCCATGCAATACTTGTTTAGCTTTGTATACATAAAAGCAAAACAATTTCAGTCTCCCTTCAGTCGTATTTGCAAGTAAACAGAATGTCTTTCTTTACTAGCAAATGTAAAACCTGTGAAAATTGAAACTTTTATGTCTCACTGTGTCTCCTCTCATGCTTTTGTGGATACCCAATTATACAAAGTGCTACTTCATTATTGTTTCCAATGCAGAATTGAAATGAAGCCCCGGCGGACATATTTTTTGCTGCTACGCGTCCATTAAGTCTGGAGCTGTTCCATCCTGAATGTCAATGAACGTCCCTGAACTATTTTTAGTTGCACTTTGTCTGACTTGTCTTTTCCACTTAAATATAACGTTGATGAATCATGAGAGACGCCGCACACTGTTGAACACACATGTGCAGACGCCTTCTGTGGATAAGACGTATGATTCTCTGGTTTCACTTATCTTCAAGTCTCATAAACCACATGCAGCCTGTCACACAGCACAGAAAAAAAATCCAATAAGGAATTCCTTCTGTCCTTTCCAGTCCTGTAGGTTTTTACTTATTATGTCTTAAATCTTATTCTACGGAGTCATTGACTGATTTCAAGAGGCATAATAGGAGACCAGTATCTTAAGCCAAAGAGATGAATACCCCTTTCATCCATTGTGTAATTGTCTTTTTCAGAAGATTTATGGATACTGCAATGTGAGGCCAAAGCTTCCTTCAGAATTGAACCGGACTGGCTGATGGTTAATCTTTTTGCCAGTTTTCACTGGCAGTTGGGAAAAAAAAGAAAAGCACCCTGTCTGCTTTTTGCAGAAATGCCCAAAACCACCCATGACAAAATGCTGAGTGCCAGGCCAACGTAAAATACATGGCAGCATCAAACAATAACCACACTTGGCAGTGAAAGAAAGAGAAAGAGAAAATTGTTCCTCTACTCCAAGTTAAGGTTATGTGAACCGACCTGTGTGGATGCTCTACAGGCAAGAAAGAGCGACCACAGAGGATTTTCCTTTCTTCCCCTCCAGGCTGAGGTTAGACTGGCTAATTGCTGTGTTTGTTATTGTAGATGTAGATAAAAGCAAATTACTGGGCGGAGCAAAAGGGGAAAAAAGCTATCTTTCGTTCCCATAAGTCTTTTTTATTAAACTTTTGTTTCCCACTCACATCCAACTTACAATGGTAAAGTGAGACTTTGTTGTAAAGGCCTCTGTGTAATATCATTGATATGCATCAATTGTCAAACATGTTTCACGTCTCCATTAAAAAGATTGAATAAAACTGGCTTATATGTAAATGTTTTCTATCTGGTGGTTTTAGTCTTGGGGGGATTTTGATATTGGTTTTCTAGACTTTGATTACTTTCGTCCCACTCAGGTTATTAGTTTTATTAGATTTAACATTTTTGTCATACGTCTGTTCATGGTTGAGGTTTTTAAATCCTTGACAACTTACATTTTCTGAATTTCTATTTTTGTAATGCATCTGGTAACTCTTTTTGACACAATTCTAATATCCCTCACTAAATTAAATATTTTTTGGCTCCTTATGGTCCAATCTCTACCACTGGAGAGGCTAGGCTGCATTTTTCATATTTTTTCCCAGTTACATGGAAGAAAAATAGATAAATAAATGTTTTATGTCAATGTACAAGTTTTTTGTGGGCATTCAAATAGCGAACAAATGGTTTAAAACCAAATCCTTCTGAAAGTGAATAAAAAATGTCATCAAAGTCTAGCAAGTATAACTGTGAGTAAAAAAACAACTACATTTTATATTCACTCAATTGGTATCTGCCTGGTATTGCAATTTGAGTGATATTCTGAAACACTGAGGCGCGGCAAAAAAGAAAAGACAGAATAAACTGGGGCCAATATCAATCCTTGAGATGGTAAGTCAAATGAGACTAGGGACATGAATTTGTCTCAGTAAAGGAAGAACTCGCTGCAAATGCTAAGATTGCTGAGCATGTTCATCTTATTAGAACTCAAGGAAAGAAAAGAGTAAAGCACCAGCCATCAGGAAGCACAAAAAGAACCTCTTCAGTTTTGAGGCCTTGTATTTGTTCAGATTTCTTCTGTAGACTTTAATAGTTGAGCTCCTCAGTAATGACTGTCCTCGACCTTTTGTTTAGTGTCATGAACAATATTTTGTAGAAGTGCTGTTAGAGTTCAACAACGGGCTCTGAAGACAACAACAAAGTGGAAAATGAAGAAGGGTTGAGACAAGGGCCTATAGACAGCATGGAGTCAGAGACCAGCTCATATCTTTTTCATTTTGTGTCATAAAATGGAGAAGTAGGTGGTGAGGAATGGATGCGCTGGACCCAGGTTGTTGTGAGAAAAGATGATTTTATTGATAAACACGAAGGTGAACAGAGAACCAGGCAGCACAGGTGAGCTATGAGGGAATACACTGGGAATAGACACATGACAGCAATGACAAGGACCCGACGGGGAGCAGGTAGCACAGGTGGGGTTGAATACACACGGGGCAAAAATCAGGGAAACAAGAGGCGGCTGGAGACAATCAAGGAGAAGACAAGAGAACACAGAAACTAAATTAACAGAAAAACACAAACAAAAA
>CAEGAF010128960.1:0-15151 GCA_903067075.1 Micropoecilia bifurca
CTCAAATGGAGCGGCTTCCACCCTGGGGAGAGAAATTTATAAAACGCTGAATATTATAAAAAGTATGAAGGTTATGTATACCAAGAGATATGAACATACAGATGTTCTATCTATCTGTCATACCTCGTCAATCCAGCATACTTCGTGGTAATGCGCATGCGCACATTGATGTTACGTTTCTTATAAATCCGTCATACCTCTAGAAGTTTCGTTTTTTGTGTTTTATGTCTCGGACATTTACTGTAAATAAAAATGAATAAATTTTAAAAATCTAGTTATTTCCACGCAGTGTCCAGAAAGAGGTGTTGTTCTGCTTGTTGCCAACAGCTTCGGTCAGCATCCAGCTGTTATTCCTGCTTTCATTAGGACATATTCCTTGCAGTATTTTAAAGAAATATTGAAATATTAAAAAGGTAAAGATGTAATTAAAAGTTACATACTGACATCCTTCATTCATACTGGACTTTAACATTCAAATTTCGATTGAAAACAAGATGAAACTCCTTGTATTGTTTCAGTGTGAATCCCTGTTCATACCGGCCCACTTTTGGGACTTCGCAGCGCATCGACCACGACTTTAACACGCAACATAGACCTTTATGGAGGAGAGAGAGAGAGAAAGAGGGAGCGAAGGGAAAAACATAAACAAAGAAAGAAAGAAAGCCTGCGCTGATTGCTTTGCAGCCAACCAGGAGCTGCTGGCTGTGTTTTGGAGGAGGAGGAGGAGGAGGAGGAGGAGGAGGAGGAGGAGGAGGAGGAGGAGGAGGGTTGGTTCGTGTCAGGGGGAGCTGAGGTGGTGTTTTGGAGGAGGAGGAGGGTTGGTTCGTGTCAGGGGGAGCTGAGGTGAGTGGAGATGCGCCACTGCCCTCCGGACTCGCCCATCCCGAATCTTGCCTTGAGAAGTTGAGGTGATGCCGCTGCGAGGACCCGTCTCTGTTTTCTTTCACTTCTCGATTTTAACATCCACTCCTCCACCTACTCATACAACTCAACATCCACCACCACCCCGCAGCCACCCGCACCCCCATCACACCAACGCCGCCGCGGAGAGATGTAAGGTCTGGGCCGTCCACCGCCCTCACACTGCGCGGAGCCGCGGCGTGATTCAGGTCGCTATCTGACAGAAAGAGAGAGAGAGAAACACACAGAGAGGGAGAGAGAAAGAGGAGGGTGAAAAAAAGAGGGGAAAAACTACTTTGGAGATGTGAATGATCGCGGGTTTGCTGCTCATCCCACCAGCTCGCCTGTCCTATGCGATCGACAGCGGGATGTGAAGAGGAAGATGATTGGGGCATAAACTATTCCCGGAGACGCCTGTCACAGCTACAGCCGCTGAAGTGGAAAAGGGTGGATGGTTATTTCGCGCACACTTCAAGCCTATGTATACCACTGCATTCATTTGTTGGAAACGCTTCCTGGTATCTTCGAGAACAGCGCAGGAGGAATGCTGCTCCGAGATCTGATGCCATTTACTTTAAGTTTTTGGCCTTTTTTCATCGCTCACTGCCTCCTGTCACAGCTTTTACTCTCATGCAAGGTAAGCATCGCGTTGAGGTGCATGAAGGGGGGGAAGCGGGATGCAGGGATCCGACTGGAGTTGGATGTTGAACTAACTTACGGTCTGTTTATGCTCATCGTGCTGCTGCTGCTGCTCTGCGCATGGGAAAATAGTCTAGTTTTTAAAACATCCTTTGATGTTTAGTTTCAGTTGCACATTTACAGAATTTAAAAAAAAAATAATGATCATGAATGACGTTTATTCCACATAATAAACAGAAAAGTAGGTTTTCGCATCTATCGCACAATGTTGCTCTGCATTTTGAAGGAGGTTTTCACTGTTGAACACATTTAGTTTGATGCTCATTATAATATCGTTGTTTTGAGACCATTTTCAAGTAATATAATGGTGGTGGCATAGTAATGGGGCTAAACACATTCTCAAAGGTGAGTAAACTTTAAATTTTAACAAACATTTAACACTGGAACTGGAAGACAATATCAGAAACAACCAATAAAATGAGTTATGAAGTCTCTGTAAACAAAAAAGGGCTAGCTGAGACCAAAGCACCAGACTGAAGAGTTTTTTCATCCAGTCTTTGACAGAAAGAGAGAAAAGAGAAACAAATCAATAAAATAGAATTAATTAAGCTTGTTTTAATTTATTCTAATTGATTTATTGCGACAGAAAGCTGTTAAAAATAAGGGTGCACCAATAAATCAGCTTTGATTTCCTTAATTTCTGGGGACCAGTGATCGATCGATACCTGTGAAGCCGATATTATCAACCATTATTATTTAACTTGGCAAAAAGTCTAAAAATTATCAACTGTCCTCTTTTTGCTCTGCTGTGAGAAAAGTTTGACTAGACCACCTGTACAAATATTAAAACATAAGAAAAACATGATTTTACTTATTAGAAAAGCTTGGTTATAAAAAGATTAATACTTTGTGTTGTGCTAAACTTTTTGCACTGACAGAAAATTATGTTAGCAATAGGGCCAAAACGATTAATGAAGTTAATCGTGATTATTGAATCGATTAATTGGTATCAGTCAAAATTGGAATCGGAAGGTCTAGCTTGTTAAAAATTGGTAATCGACCAGAAGGGCGTAATCGGTGCACCGATAGTTTAAAAAAAGGCAAAAAGGTCTCAAAATAACTTAAAATCAGGTTTTCTTCTGCTCAGAAAATAAGAGGACATTCAGAATCACTGCTAACGCAGCTACATCTGGCCATCCAAGCACGTTAACCTCAAAAGCAGGCCGCAACATGCCAAGAGAAGTTAAACCTAAAATGTTATCATCCTCTTACTACTGTCAAGCTAAGTTTAAGTTTTATGGCAGAGATGAAAGTTAAAGTTTTCTCTGGGCAGATGACATGTTTGATGTAAACAAAAATTCAGCATTGCAGGAAAATAACTTTCAGATGGGAGATCTGACCAGCCTCAGAGGACAATCATTAGTTTTATTGTGTATCAGAAGGTGAACCATCTGTAGAAAATAAAAATAAAAATAGAAAAGAAAGAAAACTACAGTGGAAGTAGACCCTGAAATATGAAAGCAAACCAAAATATTTCTATAAATCCACTAAGAACTGGTGAGAATAAAGAAATGTAAAGTCCTGGAATGGAGATTTGAAACAACCTGAATGCCTCAAATGACTCATGACTGAAAGTGAGAAAAGTTAAAAACTTTCCTCAGACTGATTGACGTCAACGACTGGTTGCAAGAAACATCTCACTGAAATTATTCCTGTCATTTCGGTTACTTTTGGTCTCGATTGAACAAATTTAATTTCAGTTATGAGAACAGGGTTTGAGTCTCTTTCTTTCAAAATGCTTTCTATTTTAATAAGTTAAAGAAAAGCTGATTTTTTTTACTTATTACAAAAGATTAGTTATTAAAAGAGGAATACTTTGTGTTCTGCCAAACATTTTTGCATTGAAAGAACATAATGTTGATAAGGCTGAAACGATTAATCGAGTTAATCGGGATGAATCGATTATCAAATCAATTAATCGTTAACAGACACTCTAAAATCTTTACTGAAAGAACAACAAAATCTGCAGCAATTAAGTCATAATTGTACAAAAATATCAACAAAAGAAAAACTTTCTAAATGTTTTACCCAAAACTCTTCATGTGGTGACTTTTTAGCTTCACCAGGTTCAGATTCTGCTAAAAAAATAAATCTCTTATTAAGCACCTTTTGCTATATAGTTATTAATTTGTTAATCCAAAAAATAATCAACAGATTAGCCATACACTGTATTGATGATAAATCAACAGCTTTTCACATGTTGATGTTTGTATATTTTAGCTCCTTTGATACAAATAATCAATTCTTGCAGTTTGGGACCGCACAACATCAGTCCAACGGCCATAAGGGGGCCCTGGGCCGCACATTGGTAGGGGTAGGGGTTTGGTGATAGTTTTTAGCTATTACCCTCAGTTGTATTGAAATGTTTTAATTAATGAGTAAAACATTAATTTAAGGCTGCAACTATCGATTAATCTAATGATTAATCATGTAAAATTGGCGCATTCTAAAGATTTTTTAATTTAAAAATTAAGCATTTTTATTTAATATTAGAAATACATTAAATGATGCAAATAAACACAATTCATTTTTTACATAAGAAAATAAACATTTTATTGCCTTAGATGCAGTAACAAATCAATCCTTCATTGAATTTGAACCAGGTGGAGCTAAAACTACGGCACTTTAGGAGATTTGAGTAAAACATGTTTACACAAACAAAAATCTTGAATGCAAAATGCATATATTTTGTAGTTGTATCTTAATTACTGCTCTGACCATGTAGATTGTTCTGCAAGTTGTTCACTTCCATGAACGATTAATCAATTACTAAGTAAGTTGAAGATTACTTCAATAATAATATTAGAATAATAATGATGAACGTTTATTTGTAACGCATGATTTCAGCAGCAGAACAGTTCAAAGATCATATAGTCACCTATACAATCAGTTATGAAACCAATTAATCACGATTAATCATTTCCAATTAATTTAGGTTTTGGCCAAATTAAGCATCTTGTTCAGAGAAATTTTTTTAATCAGATGAAATTAGGTATTGAATATTTAATTGTGTGTCCTAATTGGTCCTAATCAGCTCTCCTGTTCTGGGAACATGAAGTAGCCAGTTGTGTTTTCAGTTCGCAGCATTCCCACCAGGATCCCTGCAGCAGGCATATGTTACTGATGACTACTCTAACCTTTGCCCCTTGCAGCTGCCTACAGATAGTGATGAGATGTTCTCCACA
The DNA here is from genome assembly GCA_903067075.1 of Micropoecilia bifurca. Lineage (NCBI taxonomy): Eukaryota > Metazoa > Chordata > Actinopteri > Cyprinodontiformes > Poeciliidae > Micropoecilia > Micropoecilia bifurca. The sequence continues at coordinate 4,785 of CAEGAF010128960.1, forward strand.
TGCACGCAGTGTTGCCAGGGTTCATGTGTAATGTGATCTGCTCGAGTTTCCAAGTCCACCCACGCACACTCCTCGGGGCAGCCTGCTGCCCACTCTGCTGGTGGGTGGTTTCTTACAGGGAGAAACAGCAGCAGCAGCAGCAGCAGCAGCCGCAGCCGTTGACGTGATACTATTCTGCATGTACTACACACACACACACACACACACACACAGCAGCCCCAGTGACAACAACAGTGGAGCTGTGATGTGAAAGGAATGCTGAGAGGAGGAAATCCACGGTGCTGCTGAGTGTACACTGCTGATGCTACTCCTGAGTAACGCGCTCTCTCTTCTTCTGCTTTCCCTCGCCATCAGGGAGAGATCCAGAGGTCATGCTCGCGGACGGTGGCGGAGAAAGTTGGCGAACAGTGCCAGGTGGCGTGCCACTGTAGGAGATACCCTCCCCTCCCTCCGCCTCCGCCTCCTCCACCGCCTCCTCGGCTGCTGGGAACCACAGGTAAGAACTCGAATCCGCTCAGTTAAACAACTGGTTTATTTTCTTTCACATGTCTTTTTATTGATTTTTTTAGAAATATTTTTGATAGATATGGCACAAAATCATGTGTAGTTGTCAAATTTTGACAGATTCTAACCCACACTAGAAGTCAAACAGTGCAAAAATACAAAATCTTACCAAGTATTTTGGGTCTAATTTCAAGTGTTCTGGAAAATAAGACAAAAGTAACTCAATAACTTTTCAGCAAGATATAGGATTGTATAAATAATTCCTTAAGTACTTGTTCCACTGGCAGATTATTTAATTCTCCCATGTTTTAAAAGAACAATCTGGAAGTAATACCTTTTCATCAATATTAAGGAATTATTGATTTAAAACAAGTTGCGGTATCTTGCTGAAAAGTTACTTGGAAGTTAGTTTTGTCCTTCCAGCGTACTACGATACTTACACTAGAAACTTGAAAATACCTGGTAAGATTTCGTTTTCTGCAGTGCAATGGCCAGGCCAATACACTACAAAAACACAAAATTTCACCAAGTGAAAATGTATAAATCAAACTAAACAAACTACTTTTGTGTAGTTTCTTATGCAAATAACTTACCGTATTTTTCATATTATAAGGCGCACCTAAAAACCTTCAATTTCCTCAAAAGTTGACAGTGCGCCTTATAACCCGATGCGCCTTATATATGGACCTTATATATGGACCAATGTTGAGCCACAACAGGTCTAGCAACTATGGTAAGCAGCCGCCGACGTCATTTTCGCCCATAGAAGAAGAAGTGCGCAGTGCATGCTGGGATAGTTGTCAGAACGCTGGTTTGTTAATAAAGTTTGACTGACCTATCTACCTACAGACCTGATAATCAGGTCGTCTGCAGGTCCTTTAGCACCACGTTCTCCATGAACAGAGAAGGGTGACCACCGTCCGGCCCAGAAGTCTCTCCTCGCCATTCGAGTCAGACTGTTTCGTTGACATTCTTTATGTCAACAAAGTGTCTTTAGACATTCATCCAGGGTGACTTGACTAGGTTTGCCAAGGGACCAGCTCTTTAAAGCTAAGGGTGGATGAGAGACAGAGACTTCAGCGACAGTTTGGTCTATGTTACCCAGAAAGCAGTTGGGCACAATATCGCAACACCAACACCGTGAGTGAAACAATGACTGGGACAGTCTACTATATAAAGTACATGGGGACCAATTCTGAATTATTACACATCCACATTTGTAGAGAATGAAACAAATCGCATCCCGTAGGTTCAATTCAACCCAAACTGTAGCATCTATTCTATGCACCTTATATATATGAAAAAAGTTTTAAAATAGGCCATTCATTGAAGGTGCGCCTTATAATCCAGTGCGCCTTATAGTGCGGAAAATGACTTACAAGAATCTACCCAGAAAAATATAGGAGCTTGTTTTAAGTAAATAACTCATTTATATCAATTTAATTAGCAGATTATTTCACTTATAACATGGGAAAATTTTATTTTTATAAGTTAAATGATCTGACACTGGAACTAGTGCTTTTAAAATCTATATTAAGGAATTATTAACTTGAGATAATTTCCTGTATCTTGCTAAAAAGTTAGTTGTAAGTTAGTTTCATCTTATTTCAAGTGAAGTAAAGTTTATTTAATGCAAAAGTAAGACATTTGCATTAGAAACTAGACTAAAAGATACTTGGTAAGATTTTGCGTTTTTGCAGTGTCCATCCTGATGTTGTCGGTTTTGCAGTAAACGCCTACACAGCATAATGCTACCACTCCCGTACCTTACACCTGGAGTGCATGTTTCCATTTTTTACCTCTGAATGTAACAATGATCATTATGACCAAACAATTCAGTTTTAGTATCATCAGACCACAGAATGTCTCCAAGAATCAACTGCAAGATGTAGGCTAGCTTGGTTAGTTTTGTCTTATTTCAAGTGTATAAACCAAAAATACATGGCAAGATTTTTTTATTTATTTTGCAGCATGGACCTCAAGTAATAGAACAAGTTTAAGAAAACTGTTCGGAACTTTTCTGTTTTTGCGCAGGGGGGAAAATGTACCATCATCCCCCCTGAGATTAGTGCAATGAGTGCAGTTTTGCACTCTTGCATCTGTGCATGTAATAGAGCCAGCAGGATGCTGACAGCTGAACACAGGACTAATTTATGCTGGGTCTGACTTTAGGGAGAACCCAACTGTCTGAGAAATCCAAGCCTGCTGGGCCGCCATGCTCAGAGGTTCAGTGGTAGGGTTTTCCCCGTGAGGAGCCCCGCCGCTCCCGATCGTAACACAAAGGAGTTCGTTTAATTCGCTAATAAGGTGCTAATGAAACAGTGCAGCAGTTCCACCTTCAAAGTTTAGCCGGCAGCATGAAGAGACCATGTTGGTGCTGATGCACACTGGGCTCTTACAGTACATCTGTGCTGATCTATTGCTGGTTGCGGCAGTTTTCTCCTCCTTATGGGGCCGAATCGTCTCACACTGTGAAGGTTTATCAGCTGGCGGAGTAAAAAACCAGCAGACACCAGATATTAACACAAAACTATACTGAAGCAAGAGTAGCACAACTTCAAAACATTTCTACTCAAGGGAAAGTAAAAAAGTGTTTAGTAAAAATGCAACTCAAGTTCTGAGTAACTGATCAAAACATTACTTAATATTTAAAAATTGCATCATCAGACTGATCGAAATATAAAGTTATGTATGGACCTGTCACAATAAATCAATTAATCAATTAATCGTGCAATCGTTTTTTTCCCCCTTTTCTTTCTACCAAAAACTGGATGATTTAACTCTTCAGTCTGGTGCTTTTGTCTAAACTTGTCCAATTTTTGAAAGACAATCTTGTTGACAAAGACGTCATAATTTATTTTTATTTGAACAGGAATGATATGAATTCACCCTAAAATTTGGAAATAAATGATCAAGTTTTATCTTATTAATCTGAGCATTTCTTGCTAAAAGTTTATATGATTGTATGATCTCAAGCATCCAGAAAAACAGAGCATTGAAATATGGGACAGGCGGAGCTGATGATGCAGCCCTTCTGCGCTGCACTTTGGAATCACTCACTTCTTATCCCCGAGAAAAGAAGAGCACTTAATCAGTGGGTAGGAAGGTTTTAATCTATCACTCCCAATGATTTTCTTTCTGTCCGCTCAATGTGGATGGATCTCTTCCCTGCGCTCCCCACCCCGAGAGTTAAAAATCAAGAGTTATAGACCCTTCAGTGCTTGTTGTCAAGGTCACTGCATGAGTGCTGCCACGGCCATCTGACTGCAACCAAAGGTGGGGGTTTGGACGCCCAATTGTGCCCAGTGACTCATTTACCTTGTGCTGCATCCGCATGTTTTCAGCGTCCAGCAGCAGCAGCAGCACATCATAAAAAGTATGATAAGTGGTCCAATTTATATTCTCCACTAACTTAACACAGAACTGTTTGCAGGAGGTGGAGACGGCATGAATAATTTATTTAAGAGAGGGCTTTTTTTTTACTACAGAGAGGCATAATTATCTTGATATTCCCTGAGTAACCTGATTTGAAGAGGTCTTAGAGCTGAAGTTCTGTAGTCTTTAAAAATGCATCGAATATGCATGACCGACATGAAAAACTAGGACAATGACTGGGACCATATCTGTCTGCCAAAAGGAGGTAATAAAAGGTTGGAGAATAAGAGCCTGTGTGCTAAAAATGGTTAATTCAAAGGACTGGAGCCTCATCACTCTGTGGTAGATCCTTAACACCGGCTGAATTAGAGCCTTCAGCCGGTGACAAAACGCAGGATTAAAATGAGAGTTTGGCAGAGAAGAGCTTTTAAATTTACAACGACTTATGACAGAGCCATCGCTTCACTCCGGGGAAATGAGCTGCACCGGAAAATCAAAACTTAGAGAAGACGTATTTGTTATTTTGGCTTAAAAAACATCATATTCAGAGTTATTAGTTTATTGTTTAGGCTGTGTGATGTATTTCCAAGGTGACAAAGGTGATAAACATTTTCAGGCGACTTGAATGAAATTCTGCATGATGCGTAGAGAGAAGTTGCTGATGCACGTAACGTTACACAACATCCCGGTGAGTGGTCCGACTCCACGGATCTAATGTGGAAAGAGCAGGAGGTTCTTGCAATGGTAATTGGTGTAGACAAGAGTGCTGGTGTAAGGGGGGCTGACGGGTCCCTAAATGATTCATGGTGTCAGGCTGGATATCTCTGAACGCTGAACCCAAGACCTGTAGAACCGGTGAGGACATAAGAGCATCTCTGCTGCTCACCTATTGGTTTGGGTTAAAAAAAAAAGCTTAAAAATTCAAATATTTTATATGGTATCTGCATGAAATGATTAATCGTGATTAATCGATTGTTAAAATAATCATCAACTTATTTAGTAATCAATTAATCATTGACTGACTCAGAAAAATATAATTTGGTGAAAGAACAACACAGTCAAAGCAGTAATTAATTCAAAACTGCAAAAAATATTTACATTGTTCTCTTAAAATAAGAAAAACTAAAGAAATTCTGTTAAAAAAAACAAAAAAAATCCTGTTGAGCACATTTTAGTATTAATCTGTAAATCCTAAAAACATTCAACAGATCAGCCCTAAAATGTACTGATGTTAAGTCAAGCAGAAAAGGTTGATGCTATAAGTATTTTTTAGTTGCAGATGCATCCTTTGCTACAAATAATCACCAAAGGAAATCTATGTTTTTGCATTTTAGGCAGCAAAATGTTTAATTTCTCATCTAAAACACAAAAACAACACTAATATCATAAACACATTCTAGAAATAAAGTTTTTCAGATGTTTTTCAAGCTTTACCATAGAATAAGCCTGTGTTTAAAGAACAATTTGTAGAATGTTAAATCGATTAATCATCTTATTTAACCGATTAATTGATTGCAGCTGTAATTTTGCTTAATTTTCTCTCTCTTTTCTCCATTTTGTCAGTGGCAGAGCCCATGGTGCCGTCGTTGAGGCCCTGGTGGATGGAAGTGGACGTTATAGTGCTTGGGACAGTGAGCTGTGCCTCAGTCGTCTTCCTCCTTTCTGCCATCATCATCTGCTACAAGGCTATCAAAAGGTTAGAGGAAACTCTTTTATCATGCAAAGCACCTCGCATCTGAAATGTGGTATTCAAATAAACTTAACTGATTGATTGAAATGTTGCTGTAAATATTCAGGAAATGTTTTTGGTAACACTTTATTTGACAGGCTGTGCATCAGACTGACATGACACTGTCATGTCCATGACACCTGTCATGAAGGTGAACGGGTCTTTATGAATGTTTATGACTCTTGTCATAAAGTGTCATTCGGTAAATAATGACACTTTTAATGCAAAGTTGACTTTTAATGCGCCTTTACATTAAAAGTGTCATTATTTACCGTCGTAAACATTCAGAAAGACTCGGTCGTCTTCCTGACAGGTGTTATGTTTATGTCAGTGTCATGGCAGTCTGATCCACAACCCTGTCAAATAAAGTGTTACCTTGTTTTTTGATAGAGATGGGGAAAATCATTTATAATACAACATTCTCGTGTCTGTGAAACATAAAAAACATTTTGGATCTCGTTATGTGGAGTGAAATGGTCAGTTCAAAAGTCAGGAATATGGTTTTCATCATTTTTTCACTTATTTACTTTCTTTTAACTGCATCTAAACAAACTTTGGTTGTTTGACAGGATCCTGAAACCAATTGGCAGTTGTTTTTTTGTTTCTTTGTTTTTTTAATATTCTTCTTCCTGCTCCCTTCCAGACATCTTATGTTGACGTTACTCTTTTTGTTGTTATACTTTGTTTTTGTTTATTCATTTATATGCATCTATAGCCTTTATATATTGCTGAAAAGTTACTTTTAAGTTAGTTTACTTCAAAAAAGACATTTATACCAGAAAAAAGACCAAAAAACTTGGTAATACTTTGTATTTTTGCAGTGTAATCCATTTAATTTATGGTATCTGCTGTGTGTGGTTTTTATTTCTGTTTTATGAATCATTTTTGGTTATTTAGTACAGATATTTAAAATATTTCCCAGTTCCAGTCTAGAGTCCTTTAGAAAATTAATATTGATAAATTTTTGAAAGGACAAACTTGCATTATTATGCCATTACCATCATATTAGTTGAAGATTGTCAAAACAACAATATTATTGTGTATTGCAATAATTTTAATTTATCGTCCAATTTTTTTTTGTGACAGGTCTAAATCTAACAACAGATTTTTATTAAATGTTTTTTTGACCTTTGCCATTCTGCTAAAGGCACAGAAGTCACAAATGTTACAATAATCAATCTACAAGCCGTTAAAAAACACCAACTTGCTTCTGTCGTCTCTCAGCTTCTAGTTTTTCTGTCATTTCTCAAAGTGCAGACTGAGACGATGGAAAGAGTCCAAACGCAGATCAGATCGATTAAACAAAATGAATCGTTAAACAAACTGCAGTGCAGGCAGGAAATCCCACATCAACAGAGGAAAGCAAATCCACTGAATACACCAATGAATAATAATTTAGTATTTAGACAAAGACACGTTACAGGTGATAATTAGAAAAAACTGGGCCCAGAATAAAGAAACAAAACAAAATCCAAGTTATATAATTAGGAAGCGGAGATCCACAGGCCTGTTCTTCAGCGTGGCTAACCAAAGAGAAAACACAGCAAACAATATCGCTCGGAACAATTTCCATATGTGACTAATGCTTTGGAGCCGGCTTTGTGAATGTGAACAAAAGAGGCAAGAATTGGGATCCCAACACAAAGCGCTCTGAGCTTCCTTCCCATTCGGCGAATTAAAAGATAAAAGTTGAGATTAGCGCCTGCAGCAGCAACAGATTCAGACTTTGTTTTGAGCCACGAGTGTCGCACAAACTGTCTGACCTCCAGATAAACGTACAACCAAAAGTTGTTTACATCCTGCTTTTTAGTGAAAATATAAATGTTTCTCCTGTTTCTGCTTTTTTTGGTCATATTTATCTAATAAATCCATGTAATCAGAGAAAGATAAACTCAGTAAGTACAAAAAGTAGTTTTCAAATTGATTTTCTATTATCTCTTCATCTCATGAGTTTTAGTTTTAGTTCATCTCATTAGTTTATTTTATGATTTGTTTATCCCTGCTTTTCATATTCAGTTCATTCCTTTGAGATGTATTTTTATTCTTTATTTATAACTTTGAAAGCCTCTTTTCTATTGTTTGGTTTTGTTCTCCTCACACCTTTTGAATCTTGATCATTTCTCCCGTTGTGTTTGTTTACATTTCTGTTTCCTTGTTTATTGTGTTATTTTTATCATCAAGTTTATTTGTGTTGCAATTTCAGCAACAAACAAAAGAACATGATCAAATTATAACACAATAAACAAATAAAAAGCATTAGATTTCAGTGGCTACATAGAGAAATAATAAGTTGCAATCCAGAGTATAATTAATCTATTTTCCAGTTATACTAGCTACAGGATGAAAACACGGAGCTGTAAGCAAATGGGTTTTTCAATTGGTGTTTTAGTTTGTTTGTTTGTTTGCAGTTTTCTGGAAGTTTGTTCCAGATTTGTGGTGCATAGAAGTTTTTTTTAGCTCTCCTGGATGAGTCGTTGATGAGCTTTTGGAGTAATTTTCACTGGCAGACCACTTCTGGGAGCGTTTCATGTTTCTCTGTCTGTAGATGATGGCTCTCTCTGGGGTTTGCGGGAATCCCAAAGCTTTAGAAATGGAAGACAGATGTCAGCCTGTTTCTTGTCGGTGTTTTCACATCTGACAGTCCCATAGACTCGGTTCGACTGGGAATCAAAATTGCTACATTTGTTACGTTTTCAGCTGCTGGGGTTTAATTTCAATGCTATGTGTCAAACAAACCAAACTGTTTGAAAAACCTGTTCCCCTCCTCGCCTGTGGTGGCGCTGCAACAAGAACTACAGGAAGAAATGACAAAAACCTCAAAAGAAGACATGAACGCAACTTTCTTCTTCACGGAATGTCAACAAAAATGGAGTGGCATCATTTTTTAGCGGTTGTAGGATTTTTATTTTGTCTCTAGTAAAAGAGGATGAGCCTTTCCTCCCGCTGGTGGTTCTACTTACCCAGAATGCCCTGCTCTGTAGTCCACTTCCTGCTTGGTGTTCATTTAAGCATTAGCGTCATGCCAGAGTTCACTTTAACCGAAACGAAACCTTGGTTTTTAGACGGAACAGTTTACTTTTTTGGTCGATTGATTGTTCACTCCTCCCCTACCGAAACTAAAAAATAATCTGGAGTTGGATTAAAGCAGATTAAAGAGGGCTGGTGTGAATGCACCCTTAATTTTCAGAGCACATTATGTATCTTTATAAGACATGTTAGCCTACTTCATAATCTGGGTGTAACATTTAAAGTAGCTGTTTTTATTTTACGTTTACGTTTTCTCTCTGAATAAATAAAATCCTAATTTTAAACCTACTTTTTGTATTTACTCAGGTTTATCCGATACTAAAGGAGGCCAATTGATATAAAACAGAAGAAACTGACTAAGCAAAAACTTAAATGCACTCATCTCTAAACAAACATCTAAGAAGCCTACATGCATAATTTGGCAGATTTACACTCTCAATAAAACATGGAGCAAACATGGATCTCACACTTCATGTGACAATGGCTCTGAGGCTTTAAATTAGTAGCTGTTCTCTAATTCATTTATGCAATTTTAAAGGTATTTACTTTCATTCCTCTGTATATTTATGGATGTGTATTAAGTGTGCTTCCCTCAGCAGAAATCTATTCCACCTCCTCTTTATTTAAAACATCCTCTTTATTCCTCTTTATTTAAAACAACAAATGAGCAAAGTCAGGGCGTGGAAGTAATGGGTGGTTGGCTCAGGAATTCATTAAGGCAACATAGCCAACGTAGCCAACAGGCACCATTTTTAATGCAGCAGCGGTAAAAACGTGCCATTGCAATACGAGCTGGGGCTCCAAACCCAAGCCATTATTTATGGATTAATTTGCGCAGTCATTCAGTGGCAGACCACATCTTTTATACATGCAAGAAGCAGGTTGTGTCCTTAAGCTGCGAGGCTCCAGACTGCAGGCTTCATCATGCACGGCTCCAGACTGCGTCATTACGCATTCATCAGTCACCAGCCGCGAGGTGAGATGGTCGGGTGAAAGTGTGACGCCATGAGTGCGTTGATCGTCCAGAGGAAAGGACAGATGTGATGTGTTTACTGAGCAGGGGCGTGTCTAGGTTTCTCTCTGTGGGGGGCCACAGACTGTGGCACAATAGAATTACAATTTCATCTAAATTTACTGCAGTTTTAGATTGCAATGGACAGGAATTTGCCCAAACAAAACATGTGAGGAAACTATGAAGTAGATTTGTTTGTTACAGTCGCAGTGTTTTCCAAAGTGGGAGCATCAGAAAATTTAAAGTAGGAAAAACATTTTTAAATCAGAAATTTTAATTTTAAAAAATCTATTTTTCAGTCACTTTTATAATATATAAATTAATATATCTTACTGGAGAATGAAGTGGAAAATGAAATAGTCTTTATTTTTAGTTGTCATTTTCATCTTTGATTGGCTGCAAGTCAAATTTCAGCAAGTTGCTTTGAAATGACAAGAAAAACATGAAAGGAGGAAACGACTAAAAAACCTAAACTACAGAACCCGGATGGATCCATCCATTTTCTTACACCCTTGTCGCTTGGTGGGGTCAGGAGGGTTGCTGGTGCCTCTCCAGCTGATGTTCCTGGCGAGAGGTGGGTCACCCTGGACAGGTTGCCAGTCCATTGCAGGGCAACACAGAGACACACAGGACAAACAACCATACACACACTCACACCTAGGGGCAATTTGGAGAGGCCAATTAACCTGACAGTCATGTTTTTGGACTGTGGGAGGAAAC
>CAEGAF010128974.1:0-11831 GCA_903067075.1 Micropoecilia bifurca
GATCACAGAACTGCCAAAACATATGTACAGAAATACCAGACAAAGTGAATCACAGCAACGTCATCAGCCAGTGTAACGCTGAACTGATGCGCAGCGGAGCTGCGCCATGAAGCTACAAACACTGAATAGAAGAAGAGCTGCCATCGATACAGTCGCAGCCAAACATGATTTAATGTTACACAATACAGTTTTACCAAGTTGCTCAAAGTCTAAACTGGCATTGTTGTGCATTTAAGGTGTAAAGTTTACCTTCGACCAAACGCCCCCCTAAGGCATCCCAGCGCCCCCCTTTTGTAAAGATGTCCGCCAGCGCCCCCTGCTGTCCTCTGAATGCCCCCTGGGGGGCGGTACCGCCCACGTTGAGAACCACTATGTTATCTGATAATGATTTTGTAAAAAAAAACTTAATGAAGATATTTTGTGTCACCCATAGACCTATCATATTCTGTACAAGGACGTACAATAGGTCACTCTTAAAGAACACAGCCTGGTTTCTGGAGAAAACACAGGGAATCAAAATCCTGCTCCTGTTCTTCCTGCAAACATATGGTCCCACAGTGTTTCAGTAACGGCCCTGTTTCTCTTGATACGTTTTCCAGGTCGCTCATCCCACCATCAGAGACCAGCTGCTGGCTTACATCTATAATGGTTTTCTTGTACCTGTCCTCGCACCAGCACTGCACAAGGTTTGTTGTTTTCTCCCATCACCATTTTGCGCAATGTGTGCGGCGTTTTTTTGTTTTTGTTTTTTTACCCCTTATAGTGCGCAGCGGTCGGGAAGCGTATTGTGACTGATTCTTGATGAAAGCAGTGGTATCTGGATTATACCAATTTCTGCTGTATGCAGCTCACTCTAGAGGAGGTGATGACCACCACGGCGTATCTTGACCTCTTCCTGAGGAGTGTGACCGAGCCAGCTCTACTGCAAACCTTCCTGTCTTTCCTCCTCCTCCACCAGCATGAGGGCGTCTACATTCTGGACACACTGGTCAGCCGCATCAACACACCCTTCCAGGTACAGCGTGAGATCCACACATTCTTTGTCTTCTTTAGAAATGTCCCCTATGTATTGTAAACAGTTTGATCCATAAGCCCCAAGCTTGAGATATTGGGACTTTATTGCTTGAAATTGTATGAAAAGAATCAATCAATGTTTAAAGAACAAAAGAATTCCCAGTACAACAAAAACATGAGCCCCTTCCAGCTGGTTTTAAAGGGGCAATAATATGTAAATTTGACTTTAAAACATGTTATAATGTTATTCGTTCAACAAAAACATACATAGACTGTTACTTTGACTCTTTCCTGCATGTTTGAGAAATTCTTTTTATCTCCCATGGTAACCATTAAGGTGTGCTAAAACATCTAAGTGGACCAATCACTGCCTCCGAGGATGAAGGTCCCTCAGACTAGCTAATAGAAATGAGCAAACACCTGGTGGAACTGCACATGAGCTGCACTCATTATACTGTCTACTTCTCAGTGAAACGATGAGTTTCAGAAAGAGCAGGAGTTTCTTAAAGAGACAGAGGACCATTATCAATGTGTTAAATTACAAAGTCAGATTTCTTTTAAGCCATGTTTGCTATATGCAGCATTTTTATGACAAGTGAAGACAACATAGTTCCTTGATTGTGGTATAAAATGGCACTATGTATCTGGAAACCACATAATACTGCCCCTTTAAATAGATCAAGTCAGGTGGATATTTTTTCTCATCCTTTTTTGTGTCTGTGTGTTTCCATGATGACTTCAGTTGGGAACGGTGTCTCTGGCGCTGTTTCGGACTCTGATCGGCCTCTACTGCGAGGATGTGATGCTACAGCTCGTCCTCAAGTGAGTGGCTCATGTGCTCATTTATGACAAGATGAGCCTTTCCCACCGGGATTATCTCTCTGCCGTCCCCTCTCTCAAAGCCCCCCTGACCGCCCGGGTTTTCCTGACTTGCCTTTCTGCCGGCCTCTGCAGGCACTTGATCCCCTGCAACCACATGATGCTGAGTCAGAGACGAGTGGTGAGGGAGAGGGACTTCTACTCAGGATCTGCGGCCAAGATCCTGGCCCTGACGCCGTCCTGCTGCTCCCCTGACCGCAGCCCCCCGCCCCTCCGCCAGCTGGAGTCCATCCTCTTCTCCAAGGGGGGGGAAACTCCAAACAACTCCAGCAATACAGGTAGCTAAGGAGAGTATGAAAGTTAGTCATGACATACAGTTGAAACTAGATATTTAAATGACATGAAAAGACACAAAGCTCTTCCAGGTTTTGATCAGTTATACTTAAAGTATAGTTTATGCCACCAGTGATTGTTTCCATCCTAAAAACAATGGGCAAAAACCACCAACCAAAAAAAGGGAGGACAATGCTTTCCTTTCTATAAAAGTACAAACATGGAAGATCCTCTTTATGTTTAAGATCTACAGTGTTTTTTTTAAAAAATGTTTCCAGAAACACAAAAGATGACTTTGTTTTATTAAATATTGTTCAGTTTATTCCTAGACAGGTGAAAAAGTAAAAAAAAAAAAAAAAAAAAAAAAAGAATAAAAACCCTTAGCTTGTTTTCTCTGTACCTGATTATATTGTAGTAAATTATTTTCTGAGGTAAAAACTAGAAGTGGACCTGCCAGCTTTACTGACATTTTGTCTGTAAAGACAAAATGTCCTCTAATCCTGCATAAGCTTCTTGGTGGGTTTATTTCCACTCTCCTGCGGAGCCATTGTGCTTTCCTCCAACATAAAGCTCCTTATGAAGTCAAAATGAACAATAGCTTTTCAGACACATTTTAAAGCAAGGCCATATTTGTGTTAGGAATGTTGCAGTAACACGGATGTGACGTTAAATGTTGTAGAAACGAGCTGCAGAGAGGCCAGGAACATAAAAAGGTTCTCTATGGTCATAGAGAAATGTGTGTCAGGTGTTGATCTGCATGGTGATGGTGTGTGTTACCAGACACTGAGACCTCCTGCTGCTCCGCTCTGTTACATCACTGTTGATGTCAAACTCATTTCTGCTCTGCATTATACAGAGTGGTGGACAAACTACTCAGTACCAGAGTCACAGTATTAAGACTCATGATCAAATCTTTCTCAACTAGTATAAAGTTCAGTAGATTTACTCTAAAATTGACTCATGTTAATTGAAGTACTCACTTTTGAAAGTACTAAAGTATTCAAAAATACAAATGATATTTTCTAATATCAGTACTTGCTGATGTAATCTGATGATTTATTAACATGTGGACGTTAACATGTGAAGGTTTTACAGGTGGCGTAGACAAACTGTACACCACCTGTAAAACCTTCAGCATAAAAAAATCATTAAAAAATAACATATTTTTAATATGATGATGATTATTATTATTATTATTATTATTATTATTATTATTATTATTATTATTATTATTATTATTTAAAACAGTAACATTGGTAACTATAAGTTATTCTATATCTACCACTTTTGAAAATTATTGATCTGGTTTTAATTTATCATGCGATGAATTGATTTATTGCAACAGGGCTCCATAGGGCTGCTGCTTTCTTCAGTTTGTGTATTTATTTTGTGTCTGTCCCCATCAATTAAAGCTAATAAAGAAGATGGATAAACATGGCTGCCTGTTTTCTGTCGCCCTCAGACCAGCAGGGCTCAGACGAGAATGACGGCTCTGGGAACCGCTGCACCATCGGCTCAGAGATCTACCTGGACGTCAACTACCTGCATTACCTCTACGACGCCAGGCTCAGCATCAGCAGCTGCATCCGGGCCTGCCGGGTGTGGTCGGCGCCGTACGACGGCGAGAACCCTCCTCCAGAGCGGTACCAGGCGGGCGTCCTGGAGGAGCCGGCGCCGGATGGCTGGCAGGCTCAGAGGAGAGTCCTGTCCCCATCGATGCTGCCGCCGCCGCCGCTGCCGCCACCGCCGCCGCCACCTTGCCCCCGGCCCACCAAAGAGCTGACCTCCTTCGCGCAGCTGGAGCTGGAGTGGGACGACAGCTTTGATGTGTGTCCAGTACAGGAAGCTGAGGCTGAGGCGGACCCCAAGCCGTCCTCTGAGCCGCTCCCCAAACACATCCAGGAGATGAGGCGGTCGGCCATCATGCTGGTGAAAGGCTTGTACTCTGAGGAGAGCGACTTCCAGGACGACGTCATTGTGTACGACCTGGTCGCCAAGAAAGACGTCTCAGAGATGGAGCGGGGACCACCGGTGGACGAGGCCCCGCCGGCCTCACCGAAGAACGGGCTCAGTAGAACCCTGACGACCGATAACGCAAAGAACAGTTTAAAGGGCAAGGTCAAAGGTCAGACTGACTGCAACGGGAACCTGCAGAAGGCGACTAACACCAGTGAGGATCTTCTAGCTCAGTATGAGGAGCTGATTCGCTCTCTGGTCAGTGAGGCAGGTGGGAAACCGGCAAGGGCTGATGGAGAGGTGAGGAAGACTGCAGCCACTGAGGAAGAGGAGGAGGAGGAAGAGGAAGAAATGGACTTCGCTTCCTTTACAGCTGAGACTCCAGAGTCAGAGAAGCCACAGTCTCCCGTTGGGGCCATCCAGAGGTTCAGGAGTGGAAGCTCCAGAGGAAACTACGCTTTACCTTTCACAGGTCAGTTCAGACTCACTGTAAAAACACTAAATCTTGTGCAGCTTTGAAAAACTAAAACATGGAAACAATCAGAAGCTGCCTTTTCAAACATTTCACTATTTTCTAAAATACACTTTAACAGTTGCTGTGGTTTTGTACCTTTTCGTTTTTTCAAACTTTATTGAACGTTGTAAATGAAATGACAGTAATACAATAAATGGTTAACATTCAAATGAGTGGGTAGAAGTACAAACATATGAAAATGTTGGCCAATTTTAATATGGCCACAAAAAAAACTCCTCCTAGTGCAAAAACTTGTTATTGAAAAACAAGATTTTTTTTTTTTTTCAAAATTGGAGTGTTCCATTGAGAAAATGTATTTTCAAACTATCAAATTGAACCGAGGTTGATGTAAAAGCTCAATGCTCCTCCTGCAGGTCCCTTCATCAGCGTCCTGCTGTCCCGCCTGGAGAACATGATGTCCAACAGCCTCCATGTCAACCTGCTGCTGACAGGGATCCTTGCCCAGCTGGCTGCTTACCCACAGCCGCTGCTCCGCTCCTTCCTGCTCAACACCAACCTGGTGTTCCAGCCCACTGTCCGCTCGCTCTACCAGGTAACACACACATGCACACGCACACATACAAAAAACTTATTTCACTTACAGCTAGTACTTTTCATTAATATTAAGAAATTATTGACTTAAAGCAATGACAGCGTGTTAGGGCCATTGTCGATATATAAAAAAGGACAAGATTTCCTCTAAACATCTCAGAATATTTCTAGAAAAAAAACAAGTACATTTAGGTTCTGCAAAAATCAAAGATTTTCAAGACAAAACACAAAAAATATTTAGATTATTTTCAGATACATTTTCTAGAAAAAAACTTGTAATTTTCCGCCTTTTGACCCTAATATGCCATTATGTAATGGAGCTTGTTTTAACTTAATAATTCCTTTATATTGACACAAAAGTACAAAAGTGAAATTATCTGCCAGTAGAAGTAGTACTTTTATTATCAATATTATAAACTTATTTCACTTACAACTAGTACTTTTCGTTAAAATTAAGGAATTATTGAATTATCAACTTTAAACAAGCTCCTTTATTTTCCTGAAAAGTTACTAAGATATTTGCACTACAAATCAGACCAACTAGATGGTTTTGTGTTTTTACCATTAGATCATGTGGAAATGAAGATTCTTAGTAAAAGGATTTTTCTGCAGGTGTTGGCTACTGTGAAGAACCAGATAGAAGAGCTGGCTGCCTGCAGGAAGGACTTCTCAGAGCTGATCACTGTGGCCCAGCACTGGCTGCTGGCCAGGGAGGCCTCCTTCATCACCACAGGTAAACACACACCTCAGCTTAGACTGACTTCTGCCTCAAAAACTGAGTCATCTAGTCCAGCTCATTTTTTATGTACATTTTTCACTATCAAAACAGCAAAAATATGAGCAGTAAATTGTAGCAAGCTGAGGAAGAAGTGCAGTTGAAGTATTATTTCAGTTCTAAGACGGAATGAATGAGGCAGGTTTTAAGATGGCCAGTGTGGCTCTCCACCCAGGGTGCCCTTCTGACGGGGGCCACATTGCATAAACACAAGAATCTAGAGCAAACAAATATTTTTGCTCTAGATTCTTGTGCACCATAAATAAAACAAAACTAATTTACAAGTAACTTTACAGTAATATATATGAGCTCATTTTAAATCAATAATTCCTTAACATTGATAAAAAAGAACTAGTTCTACCAGTGGAAAAATTCTAAATTCTAAATGAAAAAATTTGCCAATGGATGAAATTCTTTTTCATCCATTTTAAGGAATTATTGACTAAATAAGCTGCTATTTCTTGCTGAAATGTTACTTTCACATTAGTTTTTTTTTTATTTTTTCAAGCACACTCAGATATTTGCACCAGAAAAATAGGTCAGAAATACTTGATAATATTTCATGTTTTCACACATTCAGTTCCTTCTAAAGTCACTCAGGTTCATCACTGATCCTTTCTAACAGTTACAAACCAGACAGAAAAGACTGCAATAACAGAAACATAAATAGTTGTGATGATACAAAAATGCTGTACCAAGGAAGCAGCAGGAAGAGGCGACTCCTCATTTACATACTTGGTACAGGTCTGAACAGATCAGATGGTTTTTTTCTTCAGGCCGTATTTCTGCAGGTTTCTCCTCCTCGTCCTTCAGGCCTCGTCTTTCTGAGCTCCAGCCCAGCATTTGAACTGGGCTGGAGCCTCTTTGTAGCTTCACAGCTGAAAAAACTGAGAAATACCAGCAGGGTGTTTGTAGGAAGATGAGCAATGGAATAAGTGCATATCTTATTCTGTTTACTTGGACCTGTCTGATTTTAGGATTTTTTAAATCATTTATAAATGGAGAAATCGCCTCATCTTCTCTCCGTTGAAACATTCACCTGTTGGTTTTGGGTCCTTGCAGATAAAACCAGCAGCAGCAGGTCCAGCCAGTACGAAGGAGGAAGGATCCTGCGGAATTCCCCGCCTCCCAAACCCAAAGCCATCTCTCTGGATCAGACGGAGGTCTTTGCTACGGTCCTCTTTTCCGAGTTCCTCAAAGAACTGGCAGCCATCGCTCAGGAGCACTCCATCCTGTCCCATGTTCCCACGGAGGAGTAGGGAGCCACATCAGTGCCTTTTCAGGTGCTGTTTAATTAATCAAAGGGTTTTCCCCCTTTTTTTATAGAAAGATTTTGAAGATATTTATTTTTTCAAACAATCAACTTTGATTGACTTCCATCCTCCTGCCTCTGTAAAGCCTGCAGACAAACTGCAGCTCCTCCCATCCCACCAAAGACTTTTATATTTTTCCAAACGTTTTCTGAACTATCTGAATGTTTCCTGCAACCAACCGCAGCGGCGACACGCTGCTCTCTGTGTGTTCGTTTCTGTCTCAGAAGTTGCCTTTAAGCGTCAGGATGCACTGCAAAGACACTAAATCTCGCAACGTAATTTTGAATTTCTGGTACAAATATCTTAGTGCACCTGAAGTAAGACAAAAATAATTTACAAGTAACTTTTTGAGCAAGAAACTGGAGCTTGATTGAATCAGTACTTCCTTTATATTTATGTTTTAAAAGGTACTGGTTCCACTAGCAGATTATTTCACTTATGGAAATACATGTTTTTCATGTTATAAGTGAAATAATTTCTAAATTGAACTAGCACTTTTTCATTAATATTAAGAAATTATTGACCTAAAATAAACCCCTATATTTTGCTGAAAAGTTACTTGTAAGTTTAGTTCCTCTTATTTCAAATGTAATAAGATATTTGCACTAAAAGTGAGACCAAAAATACTTGGTAATATTTTGTGTTTTTGCGGGTTAATATTCAACGTCGACTCATTATTTTGCTTTTTGTAGATACTGAGACCTTTTAAGAAACTCTTCCAGCTACAGCTGTTACAGGTTGAGCCCTAACTGTCTACATATTTCACAAAGTGCATTAGTCTTCAGGTTCAGATGTTTCAGTGCTAAATCACTGCAGCTCCTCAGGCACCTGTTTCCATTTCTGACCCACTTTCAGCTCTGCACATTATCCATCGTTCCCTACATTACTGGCACCTCTTGTAAAAAAATGTAAAAATCTTGAAATAAATGCATCTGTGATTGCAGCAGCAGAATCGAATAATAAAAACAAAAAGTTCCAACCTGTACTTTAAATATATTTATTTAGGAAGGATATATTTTTTCAAGATGGGTTGTACTCAACAAAATCCCCAACAGTTACTGTAAAATATGCATAGGTAAACATTTCGTATACATTCATAGATGTATTTGTTGAGTTCATTAGGTTGTGTGGATATTTATAATTAGTCATGTTTGACGTGAAACATGTGACCCACATTGCAAAAACATAAAATCTTACCAAGTATTTTGGTCTAATTTCTTGTGCAAATATTGTAGTACATTTGAAATATGACAAAACTAACTTGCAAGTACATTTTCAGCAAGAAATATGAGCTTGTTTAACATCAATAAGTCCTAAATATTAATGGAAAAAAGCAGATTATTTCTCCTATAACATGGGGAAACTAATACTTTTTCATCATTATTACAGAATTTCTAATTCTTAGGAATTTTGCTGAAAAGTTAGTTTTGTCTTATT
This sequence comes from Micropoecilia bifurca, assembly GCA_903067075.1. Lineage (NCBI taxonomy): Eukaryota > Metazoa > Chordata > Actinopteri > Cyprinodontiformes > Poeciliidae > Micropoecilia > Micropoecilia bifurca. The sequence continues at coordinate 8,714 of CAEGAF010128974.1, forward strand.
TCAAGTTTGCTAAAATATTCACACTAGAAACTAGACCAAAAATACTTGCTACGTTTTATTTTTTTGCAGTGCAGAGATGCATTTTGCTCAGCCATTATTCACAACGTGAAAAACAAGAAAACATACCAGTCTTTGTCCATATTTAGCTGACCAAATAATTATTTGGTCAAATTATTTCACTTATGGGAAAAATGTCTTGTTATAGGTGAAATTATCTGGCAATTCTTAACTTAAACAATGTCCTAAATGTTGCTGAACGGTTCTGTATAAGTTAGTTTTGTCTTATTCAAAGTACACTAAGATATTTGCACTAGAAAGTAGACAAATTATTTGGTACGATTTAGTTTTTGTAGTGTATTCTCTCAACATGGGAGGATTTTCCTCTGTGCAGACAGAGCGTTTGCGTACTGTGGCCAGGATATTAATCCTGGCCACAGGATCCTGTACATGTTGTATCAGTCCCAGCAGATCCCATATATTACAGCATCAGACCCGTAGTTAGTATGCTGGAACTTTAGACCTGCTTATTTTCATACAGCGTAACAATATAAGGCAGATGTGCAATAATGTGGAACTGATGGAAGGATCTTCAGTCACCACGTCCCCTCGACGATTAATCATCATCATTTATTTAAGACTGCTGCGCTCTATTAGTTTATAAGGGGTGCCAAAAGACGCCATCTTTATCTTTATCTCTATATGTGTACAGAAGAACAGAGCCTGGTTCACCACTGCTGTATGTAACGTGCCTTTCACCTTTAGCTGTTTTATGATGTAAAATCATAAGGAAAATGTTCTGAGGAAAAAAAAACACACTATGCAAATTAAATGTATTGGGGATATTAGTCGTTATATCATTGTGATTACGGGTAGGGGTATTTAAAATGTTCATTGAGTGTTTTTCTTTTTCGTCACTTTCTCTTTCTTGCTTGTGAAAAAGCATTTTAAAGCTGATAAAAGCATAAAATCACTTTATGGTACGTTGACGCTCATATCTGTCCAGTATAATCTTATGGCACAATAATGATAATCTGGGCATGAAAATGAAATAAAAGTCTTTTATAGACCTTGCCTGTTGGTAATTTTATTTATGTAGCACATTTTCAGCAACAATGCAGTTGAAAGGGCTCTACATGAATTAGACAGAAATACAAATAAAACACCAAAATCAAAAGAAAGACACAAGGGTAAAAGTATAAAACTACATATATTTTCCCCATGTTTAATAAGAATAAGAATAAACAGTCCATATAAACTAATCCATGTTTGATTCTATTAGTAAGTATAAAACTAAACCTTGGCTCTAGTTGTTCTGTGTTGAGTTCTAGATTCATACAATATAGAGCTAAATGTTGGTTCTCCACGTTTGATACTGTTCTGGGTTGTTGAGTAGACAGTACTTTCTAAGTTTGTTCTAGATTTTCTAACAGGAGTTTCTCTACAAAGTCATGTGAAGAAAGTTGTAAAGATATACGACCACAATCAGTGACGCCGCTGATGAAGACGGAAGCCTGCTGTGGAAACATGGCTTCTTCAGACTAAAAATAGTTTTGAATAATAAAATCTGAAGACCAGACAGTATACAGACACAGTAAACTTCACCAGAGCAAAGTTCCAAAGATGTCTTGATAAAATATCAGTCCTTTATTAACTTTCCCGCAGTCGTAAGAGACGGGGCTTGTTGGACAGACCCACAGCTTTTTGGGTCTGTCAGGGTCGCAAGCGTTTTTGCAAGAATGTCTTTCACTTTCTTTTTTCTTTTTCTTAATTTTTTTGTAGTTTTGTGAACTGACAGACTGACTGGACCCCCCGTGTCTTCCCTGCTGTCCGACCGTGTTATCTGCTACGCTCCTCCTGAGCTTTATGCCGCAGGGTTTTAAGATAAATGCTTATTGTTGATATTTTCTATTTTTTCTAGGTTTGAGTATTTTAATAGTTACACCATGATATCCTGAACTGCTCCAAAAAGCTTGAAAGGCTAATTGATAATTTGGGGGAAATATTGGTTAGGGAAGAACCCTATGGAGAAGGAGTTTCATAATTTGACTCGTGAAGGTTCAATTATTCAAACCTCATCAATATATCATGATTAGCTTCATTCTTTGTTTTAATTTTAAGTGTGTGTTTTAGATGGTATATAAAACCATCCGGTTAGCATTTTTTATTGCAGACTTTGCATTTGCAGACATTTTCAGAGAGATGTTTGGAAGCCTGTTAATCACTTATAGTGTTTCACTTCTGGCATCTGTACGTTTTTTGTCGCTTAACTACTTCCACAATCTTTCACTAATTGTACTAATTCATATATCAAAACGTTCAGGTTCTTCTGGAGATTGCTGCTATGTCTTTTGGTAAACTTCACTATTGCACTTTTTGAAATAATTGCACTTTTGTGCAAATTTTTGCTCCATTGAAATACATGGAGTTCAATGGAGCGAGATCCTAAAAATTCACTATTTTTGAGCCATTCACTGTGTCGTCATAAATTCACGTAGAAATGTCATTCAAACTTCAGCTTGTAGATACGCCCTTCAACTTATCTAAAGTGAAGATGGTACATCGATATCAATTACGGTTTGTCCACAACTTGTCTTCAAGCGACCTAAAGTTTTTGATTGTTTGAAAAGTTAGAGTGTGGGGGAGAGTGGATTTCTGACCCCCAAATAATTTCTAACTTGCTCTCACGCCCACAAATATCGCCTGATTTGCATGAAAGTCGGTCAGGACATAGATAAAAAGGCCTGCTCCGGTAAAATGTTTTCAAAATTTCTCTAGGGTTTACGGTTTTTGTTAAGGTGCTTGCGATCGATGAAGCGTGACAGGGTTCAGACCATGTAATTTTGAAAAATGTCAGACCTGAGCCCACATCATCTTTCTCTCATCACTGTTAATATTGTGAATGAGGTAGAGATAAGAAACGCGGGTATATCGGAGGAGACAAATAGCCCTCTTATACGCTTCAAACGGTTTTCGAATACATGGCACGGTTCCTGAACGGGAAGAAGTTGTTCGAAGGGGTTTTGTTGTGGAAAACTGGTTGTTTTAATCAGAGAATTCTCTCCCCTCTGCAGCACCTTGATGGGATTAATTACCATGGAAACGGGTCCCAGCCAGCAGC